>JPKD01000188.1:0-18585 GCA_000750935.1 Pseudogymnoascus sp. VKM F-4519 (FW-2642)
AGTAGAGACAGCACAACACTTCCTCTTTGAATGCCGAAACTGGACGCAAGATAGAGAGGAGTTGAGGGCCGCAATGGGAGAGAGATGGGCTGACCTGTCCTACGCACTAGGCGGGTGGAGTGGACGGAGGAGCCGCATAACAGAAGCCGAGGTTGACGGACCAAGACATACATGGAAACCAAACATCCAAGTCATCAAGGCAGTCATCAAATTCGCGAAATCTACACAGCGGTTTCACCCAAAGGCACTTATAGAACAGGAAGGGGATGGCCAGAGACAGTAGAGGATGATCGATGGCAACCACAGTTAGGCTGTACAGCAGGAAGGGGATGGCCAGAGACAAGAGAGGATGGTCGATGGCAACCACAGTTAGGCTCGACCTGCTGTGTTTGAACTGGAGCAACGGCACACACCGGAAAAATTTGGTTAGCTTATAGCCTTGGTCGCGAGAAGCTTACATAGTAAATCAATCAATCAATCAATTTAATAGTAGCGGAATCTCCATCCGCTGAACATAGTAGCTATCGGAGTTAGGCCTACGTTGTAGAGCTTCAACTCTACCCTCCTATTCTGTAACGAACTTGCTATATTGTTCCTCGTCTCGCACTTTGATGACAGCAGTACTAGCCTTGCGAGGATTTTTTGCCTCGAAAACAGCATCCAACTCCTCTAGAGTGCGACCCTTCGTCTCCACGAAGAACATATAAATAAACCCGAGCTCAAAGCAGTCCCAGAAGACGAAGAAAACATAGAACCAGTATCCGATCTATAAAACCAAGGAGGTCAGTGACTTGTAACGAGGTTTTTGTTCTGTAGGGTGTAACAATGTTTAGAAGTACTTACGTTGGTCAATGCAATAGGGGCAACAAATGTGTTAAGAAATCCCGCTGCGCCAGCTGTAAGTTTGAACGTCCCCATTCCTTTAGCACGCATGTCATTCGACATAACCTCTGCGGGGTAGATTGGCTGCATCGATGTGTATGCGAAGGCGAATATAACTCCAAAGAGGTAGATGAAAAATATTGAGGCCGTCGAGGCAGTTTTGCTGCCACTGTGGACAAAAACAGCGGCGGTAGCTGCGGTCATGGCAAGGCTTACGATCATGCCAATAGTTGAACCCATGAACATTTTTCGTCGACCCACTATGTCATGGAACCGGGACCCGGCTGTTGCAGCTACCCAGCCAGTTAAAGCATATACGATGTTGAGGAGAAGCTGAGTATCAACATCGGTGATCCCGACATTTTTCAGAAGAGTGGGGAGATAATATGATACCACGCTGTGAGGTGATGAGCATGTAAGTATGATACAAATGTGGTTTGCAGAGGGTACTAACTTGTTTCCAGAAAACTGGCCGAACCAACTAAATGCAATATTCAGCATCAATCGGTATCTCCTCGATCGTGTCTTGGTAAGCACGCTTAGATCGAAAATATTCTTCCAGTTTGTGTCAGTCGATTGTTGCATAGATGCTTGCATTTCTTCCATCTCAAGGGCAACTAAAGGATGCGACTCGTCGCCATTGACGTGGTATGTCGTAATAATCCTCCGCGCCTCTTCATGGCGGTCTTTTGCGATGAGCCTTCATAAGTTAGCGAAATTATTTATTCTGCTTTGAAGTAGCGCCTACCAGCGTGGAGATTCTGGGCAGAACAATACGCCAAGACATACAATGCCTGGGCAGACCATCTGTAGCCATAATGGCAGACGCCAATCAAGGTTACCCGTCCCTGAGAGGTGTTTATGAGCACCGTATACAGATGAAGTGGCGAGAATGGAGCCCTAGAGTAAGTGGTTAATAAACTGGCTAGGAAAAAGACCATGGTACTAACCATGTAGTACAATGTGTTGTATAGTCCAGCGACGGTCCCTCGATACTGTGGAGGAGACATCTCCACTAGAAAGAGCGGTGCTGCCGTATGTGCGCACGTTGCAAAAAAGGACAACAAAAACCTGCCACCGATGAAGACTGGCAGTGTCTTCGCAGTACTTGTAATAACAGTTGCTATGCAGACTCCAAAACAGCCCATAAAAATGTGTTGCCGACGACCGCGCCAATCTGCAATCCATATAAACAACGCTCCAACCATTTGCCCAACCTAGAAAATAAGTAAACTGCTTCGAGAGTTCGCGCAATGGCCAACTTTACCTGGAAAATGGCGAACACAATCCCAGTGCTTGCGGTACCTTTATTAGGCAAGCCATAATATTTGATATAGTTAGGCACAGCATTGATCGAACCCATCAGCGAAGAATCAAACCCTTGATTCACATCAGCATACATTACTATTCGGCCTTGCACTGAACTCACCGTTCATTGTGGAACAAAGGAATATTAGAGAACAGAACAGGTATAATCGAAGGTAGCCCAAACCCCACGGATTTGGTCTGTGGTGCTTCATGATAAAAGCATAGCGCCCACTACCATCTCCGTGGTTGTCGCCACCGGAGACTTCGTCAGGTATATCAAGCGTTTCCTTTGGCAACTTGTCATCGTCAAAGGCGTCAGGAGTTTTTTTGTCCGTCATACTAGCAACCATTTGGGGGGGTTTTTTTGGCGGTCTCTGAGAGAAGCCGTAGAGAAACGGCAGCTGCAGATCGAGGCAGAGCGACAAATTATGTTTCCTTGGAATAAAAGTACAGTTGGAAGATGCTTGCCATATCGACGGACAACTGCCCCCTATTTAAGCTCAAAGCGGGGAATGCGGGGAATGCGGGGAAGCTTTGATTGAGGTGATGGTGTGGACATAATGCCTGTAGCGAGCTAGTGCTGGAGACAAACGCCACATTGGGACCTCGTTCCGTAGGGCTTAATTAGGTAATGCCGTATCAAAGTCCGCGTTAAACCGTCCGATTATGGGTCACGGTAGTGCTCGTGGCAGTTGAAAGTGCGTGGGGGCAGTCGTGCGGCACACGCGAAGCCGATAAGCGCCAAGACATAAGGCCAGGCGACGGGATTTCCGCCATTATTACCGTCCTAGCAAGTTCAAAAAGAGGGACCAAAAGTCGGGACGGTCTAAGTGAAAGGATAGTTGTATCGAAGGTTCATGCTCAAAATGGTTTAGACAAGTATGGTGTATCTCTACCTGCTGGAGGGCAAAAGTTTATTTGCGGAGGCTGTCACTCCGTCACAACCCCCGTTTAAAGACGAGCCTTCCATCACAAACCTTTGTAATTGTGCGTAATCAACGACAACGAAAAGTTCCGCTGGATTGTTGTGATGGCTTGGGCCCCCGAAGAAGGTAGTAGAATCGACACTTTACACTATTATCATTTAACTGACTTTCGCTAGTAAGCAAGCATGCTTCTCTAGAAAGCTGCTGGGTAATTTTATATGGCAAAGTTTATAATGTGTGTATCCCCGTCTGTAAAGCGCCTCGTTAAAAATCTTATGCCACCATGTTAGGTTACAAAATTCCTCTCCCATCACCCTGCTGGGTCAACCGCCATTCTTCAGTTGGCCGGGCAGGATGCTACCGAAGACTTTGACCTTATACATCCCCGGGGCACACTTGAAGACCACAGTGACCTGGTAGTGGAATTGGGCGACATTGATGTGGACAGTCTTCCAAAATCCAAAAAAGAACCAGATGGTCCAGAGCGTGGCGAGACTGACATGCCGATGAGCTCACTGCTTAGCCTAGATGAAATCGAGGAATTGGCTGCTCGCCAGATTAATCAGAAAGGCTTGACGTATTATGCCTCCGCAACAGATGACCAGCTCAGTAAAAGACTGAACAATCAGGTATATCGATCCATCCTTCTACGTCCCAGAGTCTTTGTAGATTGCACAGATTGCGATCTCTCAGCAAGCTTTCTCGGCCAAAAGCTCGGCCTGCCAGTTTTTATTTCCCCAGCCGCAATGGCCAGACTAGCGCATCCAACGGGGGAGTGCGGAATTGCTTCAGCATGTTCTGAATTCGGGACTCTACAGATAATTTCTCATAATGCCTCCATTGCGCCCGAGGATATCGTCAAAGCTGGTAAACCTGGTCAGGTTTTTGCTTGGCAATTATACGTCCTGAAAGATATAAAGAGAACTGAAGCTTTCCTCGCCAGAATTAACAAGATCAAAGAGATCAAATATATCTGCTTAACTGTGGATGCCCCTTTCCCGGGGAAGCGTGAGGACGACGTACGGTTTAAGAATTCCGAGTTGAGGAACAGCGCCGATGCTGGCAAGGCGCAAGAATGGGGTACGGAAGGTGGTTTAACATGGGCGAGGACCATACCATGGCTAAGGAGCCATACGTCACTGCCAATCATTGTGAAAGGGATACAAACTCACGAAGACGCATACATTGCGTCTAAATACGCACCATATATAAAAGGAATCATTCTCTCTAACCACGGTGGCCGTGCGTTAGATACTGCACCTCCACCAGTTCATACGCTACTTGAGATTCGCAAGTATTGCCCTGAAGTTTTTGAAAAGCTAGATGTACTGATCGACGGCGGCATCAAGAGGGGAACCGATGTTGTGAAGGCACTCGCTCTCGGTGCAAAAGCTGTCGGCATCGGGCGAGCTGCACTTTGGGGACTAGTAGTCGGAGGGCCAGAAGGCGTGCACAGGACGCTAGAAAGTAAGTCTTGTCTCTCGGATCTTTAAGACAAAAGCTGACCTATCTTGCAGTTTTGTCTGAGGAAATAAAAACAGCAATGAGGTTACTCGGCGTCCAGTCTGTCGCGGAGCTGTCAATGAAACATGTGAGAAAACCTGTGCCTTCGTCCCCACTCCCAAGAAGTACTGCTAATATGAGGCGAAGGTTAATATACGCACTGTTGAGGCACAGCTCTATGATGGTGCATCAGAGCTGCTCCCCCTACAAAAAGGAGATTCCCGTCCGAAACTATGACAGCCGAGTAGGACATTAGACATTGAATCTATGTTGTTCACATTCTAAAGAAGAAAGCGTGGATTTATTTATTTTCATTGTTTTGTTTCGTTTTAAATTACTGGCAAAAATAGCATTTTATTTTGGGTTGACGAACTAACTCTAACTAAATAATTTGCAAAAAAATAATAACGTACATCACAAGCGAATGATACAACCAGGCGAATGATACACTCTGACGCGACTACACAATACCAGCACGAAACACATAATTCCTCTACCACAAAGGATGCCCCAGAAAAACGATGAAAGAAATATTGTTCTAGCCCTCTAAGCTATGCAAAATAATGCAAAGCTAAGCGCCCGAGCGGCTGGAAAACTCTATTCTGTTGATCACCAGAAGCTCAGTCGCCGTAAGCATGGTATGCAACCACGACGCGATATTCAAGCCAATTTGCGGAAATTGACCGACCTAGAGGAATCAGTACTTAGTCAGTACATCCTTGACCTAGCTGCAAAAGGATTTCCTCCCCGAGTGTCTATTGTTGAAGATATGGCAAATCGACTTCTTGCATCACGCGACGCGCCACGCGTTGGTATACATTGGACTTCCAACTTCATTAATCGCCACCTAGAGCTCCGGACACGTTTCCAGCGGAAATACGACTACCAGAGAGCTAAGTGCGAAGACCCAGAAGTTATTCGTGGCTGGTTTCAGCTTGTACACAACACAATTACAAAATATGGTATCAATGATGCAGATATCTACAACTTTGACGAGACTGGGTTTATGATGGGTGTTATCTCAACTGCTATGGTTTTAATAAGCTTAGATGGGCGGGTAAAAGCAAAGAAGGTACAGCCTAGCAATCGGGAATGGGCTACAGTAATTCAGGGCGTTAATTCCTAAGGTTGGGCAGTGCCGCCATTCATCATTGTTGCAGGTAAAAACCACCTTGCCTCTTAGTACCAAAACAGCGGATTTCCACCTAACTGGGTAATTGCTGTCTCTAAAAATGGTTGGACTACAAACGAGAGAGGTATAGATTGGATTCAGCATTTCGAGAAGCACACAAAGTCCCGGACTGTTAGTGGTTATCGCTTGTTAGTCCTTGACGGTCATGAGAGCCACCACTCGGACGAGTTTAAGGAGTACTACAAGGAACACAACATTATAACTCTCTGTATGCCCACTCATTCTTCTCATATACTCTAGCCACTTGATATTAGCTGTTTTAGCCCATTAAAAAAGGCTTATAGTCAGCAAATTGAAAATATGATGCGGGCTCATATTATTCACATTACTAAAGATGACTTCTTTCCTGCCTTCTATACAGCATTCAACATTGCAATGACAGAAAGCAATATTCAAGGAGGCTTCCGGGGTGCTGGACTTCTCCTATTTGACCCTAAGAGTGTGATCTCTGCACTTGATCTTAAGTTGAAGACACTAACACCTCTAAGCTCCCGCCCGGGTTCTGCTCAACCTTGGGTTTCCCAAACACCAAATAACCCAACTGAAGCTATGTCACAGTCTACCTTTATTAAAACTCGGATTTCACGCCATCAAAATAGCTCTCCAACCTCAATCTATGCAGCTGTTAACCAGTTTACAAAGGGTGCATCGCAAATAATGCATCAATTAGCATTGTTAAAGGCAGAGAACCAGAACCCCCGACAGGCAAATGAAGTACTAAGCAAACGCCGGAGGGCAAGAAAAACACGTCTACGACAAGGAGGATCACTTAGTTAATAGGAGGCGCAGGATCTATAGGACAAGAGGGACGTTGTGCAGCAAGTAGAGCAAGAAACAAAGGCAAGTAGCGGTCGGAAGCCAAGGGAAGAAACGCGTGCGCGGCGCTGTGGCAAGTGTAGCGAGACAGGACACAATGCGCGCACTTGTCAGATTATAATAGAGACGTCTGAAGAGGAGGATTCCGAGTAGTTTTAATTGATTCTTAGCGTTGTGGTGGAATTGTCGCAATATTTATTTCTTTGGGTTGTTAGAGTGTATCATTCGCTTGGTTGTATCATTCGCTTGTGATGTACGTTAATACACTCCGATAAGAAAGTAAATCAGTTACGCAATAGCAAATCTATACGATTAAATAAATTATACCTCGTTGCTCCTTTTCAAATATAGAGCCTTAAGAATCCATCTTTCAGAGGTAGTTCCACTGCTAGATTTACGATTATTTTGGGCATCGCGGAGCTCTAGTTCCGTGACGACTACGGCCTCGGGAAAAACAAACAGTGGACTAAACCTCCTCCCCCGCTCTTCTCCGCACGAACCCCACCCCGCTTCTCTGGATCTATGGTGTTGGGGATAATTGCGATAGCCACGGTTGACTACGACTTGAGTACCGAATTACAACCGCTTTTCTATCCCGTTATATAGGCAGCTTTCGGTCTGAAGCACCTAAGGCTCATACATAATCTTCAACATACAGTGTTTGAAAATCGCTTCGCGTGCATTTAGGTTTAGCGTGGAGTAAAAGGTGCGTAAAGCAGCAACCGCGCCCTGCTAAATTAAGCAGCCGCAACCCTAGGAAGTGGCTTTATTCTATAATACAGTCGTGATTACTGAACAGTGGATACTCCGTCACTATTGGTTGTAGAATAGTGGGACTCATCGGTCGCTAAATCGTTCTAAATGCAAGCCGAGGCACACTTGTTTAGTGTGTCTTGGCTTGCTCCCATCCTAATAACGAATCTCTGATTTCAGGAAAAAACTCAGATTACAGCCTGGGCAGACAATCCGACCATAGAGCCCCGTCTCTTTATACTTTCCCAAATAAACCCTCAATGCTAACCTCAACGGTGCTTTTGGTTTCTGTCTCGATACTTTCAGATTCTGCAAACCGTGGACGGCCAATTCACCATGGACACCCAAACTCTCGATGCTGGGCCCCTTCGAGAACTGATACACATACCAAAGACGCCGTGCTATCTCTATCCAGTGCAACCTTCAGTAAGAGCTATGAATATTCCTCGGAATAGCAAAAATCCACAGCTCATTCTTCTCTGTTCGTGGACAGATGCGGCCCCAAGACATATCATGAAGTATATGCATGCTTATCGCAACCTATATTCCACCTCTGCGATATTACTAGTCCGCACCTCGTCCTCTGATTTTTTTCTCAACTCTGAGAGAGCTCTGCAGCGAAGGCTTGATCCGGCGATTAAAATCATCCGGGCTCACCTCGAGGACGAACCTAGCGGAGGGCCAAATCAAGGCTTTCTTGCGCACGCGCTGTCAAACGGTGGCAGCGGACATCTCACATGTTTGGCAAGACAATACCACGCTACCACAGGTCATCCATTGCCAGTCGACGTTCTCATTCTCGACAGTACACCAACACGAGCACGCTTTAAATCGATTCTTGCAGGTTTAAGCGTAGCACTCCCGTCGTCATTTTGGATTCGCTTACCTATGAGGATATTGCTGATGATATTGGTATTTTTGGCTTATGTTATCCCACGGCGACTGGGACTGCGTACAATGGCAGACAGGGTCTATGATGATTTGATCAGCTTGGAAACATTGGACAGTTCAGGCCGCAAGTCTAAGGAATGGTTGAGAAAGGAAGCTGTCCGGAGTTATATCTACAGCGAGGCGGATGATATTTGCTTAGCCAAAGACATTGTACCTCACGTAGAAGAAGCCGCGAGGCGGGGTATGCTTATTCGAAACGAGGTTTGGGTTGGGAGTGGGCATGTTGGTCACATGAAGCTTGACCCTGAACGCTATTGGAAAGTCGTAAACGAGACTTGGGAGGGGAGAAATTGATAGTCGCAATCCTATGTCTTGAATAGGTAAATCGGCTATAGGGTTAGATTCATATTTCTGGCTGAGGATATAGATTAGGTATTAATTAGTAAGATTACGCTTCTGTTTCCTCATACAGGTGTTGTGGTGGAAGGTATCGTTGATCAAAGGTGGTGGTTCAGGTCTCGATTACTTGATACGGCGAAATCCCGGGAGTTCTCGTCGGATCCGACCGTGAGCGAAACGAGCAGTCGCTGAAAGCAAGTTCGCCATTTGATGGCAAAATAAGTAGGTACTTTTACCCAGTAAATTGTATCTAAAGGTACAAAAAGTAATTATCAAAGATGAAATTCAACGTGCTTTCGCCACTTTCTTCACTCCCGCCTCCACTCCTACTCTCATTTCTAGTAGCTTCCTCAGCTTGAGCAGCCTGGGCTTCGGCCTTTGGGTCAGAATTTGGCTCTTGGTCTTTGGGTAGAATTGGTTGGCCAGCTTTGCGCAGAGCTGCCATTCTTCTTCCGGAGCCGCTCTAGCTTCCGGGCCGCAACACCGGCCTGGGCAGCTCCTTCCAGGTTTGCATAGTAGCTGATTTAGCTATTCTAGCTTTTCTGTTTATCCTTCTTATTAACTTCCTATTGGAGCTTTTGGGCTTGTAGCCTCCGGGCATTCTTCTACTGTAAGGGCACCACCTGTTTGGAGGGTGCGCCTACTCTTAGACCTCTGATTTCTTTGTTCCAATACTTGCCTCTCAAGAATTGAGGAGTCTAACTCCTGTGGTTGGGCGCTACTAGCACTTGCTCCGTGCTAGCTGACCAGTTCTCATATCGCAGTCTAGAGGGACAAGTGTGGCAAATAGTCCAAACAGTTCAGTTCAGTTCAGTTCACATTGACCCTCCAAACTGAACTGAACTGAACCGTCGAGATCTCAAACTGAACTAATAACATTTGGCTTGAACGGACTGATAAACTGATAAACTAATAGTTAACACGTGATTCCATATAGTAAGCACCAATAACTTCAACATGCAATAACTCAATAATCAACACCTCAAATGACTTAAAACTAGTTCAAATTGCAGTCCATAATCTGCCGGATACAGCTAGACTAGTATGGCTGAAGTAAAACTGATCCATCAATGACCGACAGGTCAGAAGGCACTTCAAGATCATCCACATATGGTATGCTCCCCTGACACAACCACGACTTGCAACACTCAATTGCCTGAATAGACTCGATCCCTAGCTGATTTCTGCGGTCAGTAAGAGTAATTTTACAAGCTGAAAAGAGACGCTCCGGCTCTGCTGACATTGCTGGAATCGACAACATATCCAACGCCAATATGAAACCGCAAAAGGACAAGCGGAATAAGGAGAAATAAGGACCTACATAAAATTTATAGAAAAACGAATCACAAATCATAAAACTTGGAGTCGGGGTCGGACCCATGATGGAATCACTGTACAAGATAAGATAGGATAGGGAGGAAGAGTTGGCCCAAACGACCTTAAGGTTCATCATGGAGACTTTTCCGTACTATATTCAGAAGATCGCTAAGCGGCACTAATGGCCTCATCGCTACATCCGCCATGACTTTGGCACAGCGCAGTCGCTACATCCGCCATGACTTTGGCACAGCGCAGTCCCACAAAGGCTTATCTATTTCCACAAAACTAAATGAGACAAGCCTAACAGCAAACTGTTAGGTTTACCATCATATTGACTTCCCGACCGCGCCATCGATGTAGCCTCTTGATTAAAGGCATTGCGAATACCCTAATTGCAGGTTTCATCAGCTCAAATCTAGAGGTAGTCTTTGTTCTGGGTATTAACTTACACTCGTTGGAGTACTTGCAGGTCCCAGACACGCACGTTGTTGGACCAGTCCATCCCGAGCCTCCGCACTGACCGTACTATTCAAATTATCAGAACCATGGCTTCCTTTAATTTCAAACGCTAGGGACGAGAGAAATTGAAAGACATACTAGTGGAGCTCCAGATCCGCTTCCACCACCAGTCGGTGGGGTAGTTGTGCTGCCTCCGCCACCATTTCCTGACTGCCAGTTGCCTAGCTCGTCGATTGTGAGCACATTTGACGAGGTATAAGTAGCTTTCAGGTAAGAGAGGGAATTGGATTTCCCATCGTTAATGAAGTTTCCACCCCACACCAACCAATACGCCCACGGTGCGCTAGAGGACCAGTCAGGGATAACACCACACTCCGTCAGTGCAATGATCTTCGAGTCTCCGCATAGAGACTTCAATTTACTAAAGGTAGAGGCTTGGTTTGAGTGGTCCCCGGCATTGGGATAGATATCTGCCGAAACCATGTCGACGGCGTCGTTGCCCGGGTACCAGTTGGTCGCTACTGAATTCCAGATCCAGATCAAGTTGTTAATTTTGTGGTGGTTTGTTAGGCGGTCATACAATAGTGCGTATAGCTTCTTGGCTGGATCTGCACCCTTTGCGCCCCACCAGAACCAGCCGCCCTCGGCCTCGTGGAGAGGCCTCCATAGAATGGGTACACCGGCCGACTGGAGTCGCTTGAGTTGGGTCGCGATGGCATCGATGTCGCGGAGGATGAGTGCGTAGTCGCTGCCGCTGGGGTTGTTAATCGCGGCTGCGACATCAAAATTGGTAGCGGCAGTGTAGAAGTTGGAATACCATGGCTCCGCAGCAGTGTTGTATGCACCTCTCGGCGACCCCTAAGAGGCGTTAATTAGATACGACGCCCTCGAGTAGGGGACATACCCAGTGCCAGCAGAACGCAACAATGCCACCTTTCTTTGCCCAGCTGAGCGCCCGATCAACCGTATTAGATGAAGAGCCAAAGGCTATCCGTGACGGAGAATAGTCCATAAGGTCAAACCCCGTAATGGCAGGCGTTTTTCCGACGTTTTGAGTAACCCATGTAGTCCACTGTTCATCTTGCTGGCCGGACAGGGTGTGGTTACCATAATTCTTCATCAGGAGCGCCATCAGATTCTTAGCATTAGTGTCAGCTTTAGGATTGATCAAGGACCCAGAAGGAGATCCTTGGACCGCTGCCAACCAGCTGAGGACAGCAAGTCCAAATTGACCAAGGTTAAAGGATCTCATTTTCGTCTGACCTTTTTAGGGAGGATGACGAGTGTGAGAATGAGAGCTTTGCAGTGGTTCAGGACTCGATCTTGAGGTTGAGATTGCAAAGAGAGTATTTGTACTCTTGAAGGAGTATTTTTTGGACATATAATTGGGGTGAATAACCATGGTCTTTTTTCCCATTGTGAATCTTCTCAGTGAACTATGTCGCTATTATTTGCGGAGGCTAGAGTCCCGATCCATCTCCTACGTCGAAGGTTCAAGGATATTAAAGCCAAGGCTCGACATATGAAAGCCAAGACCATCTATACCGCTTCACCGAAAATGTGGCCCTGCTTTTTGATATGCGAGCATGTCAATTATTATGTCAGGGGCGTGTTCGAAAAGCACTCGACCCTCGTTTCGTAGGACAGGGGCACTAATGTCAGCTTAGGGGTCGTAAAAAGTAAAGTGGATGTGGCGCATACGGCATCATATCCGCCGGTTTTTCTGCTGCAGATTCACACTGATGGTCACCGCATTATTGTAACATTGAGCTAAGAACTTTACCCCCAATCCCGGCGGTCCTTCCCGTCATCCCTCCTTCCCTGCTGTCTCAATGAGTTTCGCGCCAAAAACCAGGTACACAGGCCACCCAATGCGCCACTCGCCCTGAAAAGAGAAATTGCATTCCTCCAATAATGCACCATCTTTTAGCTTAATATCACTATACCTCGCTTCTTGGCTTAATTTGCACTTACCTAGCTACGAATCAAATGACCTGAGCGGAGCCTATCTTCCGTTATTGCTTGCACTCGTATATCTCTGTGGGGTAAGATCTTGGAAGATTAAGCTACAATAACGATGCACGCGCCTCTCGATACCTCAATAACCTCAATAACCTTGCAATTCTGCCGCGTGCTGATACTAAGATTGGATCATAGATATTCCTTTTGTGTCAACGGGCTTAAGTATCATTTGGCAACAGTTCAAAGCAAGTCAAACTACGAGGTTCTGGTCGCTTAAGTATCATTTGGCAACAGTTCAAAGCAAGTCAAACTACGAGGTTCTGGTCATTGGATAAAAACACTTGCCTTGTCACCAGTGTCCTCTCCATCATCATCCGCAGATCCGAGCTCTCCCTTTTAGCCCTTAAAAATGATCACCCGAGACTGTCTTAGCGTAGTAAGTAAGAACATAGTTGGTAAATTTTTGAATCAGATGAAGTGTCAATTGAGCTCAAGAAGACTTCAGGGTTACTAGATAGTGGTAATGCATCAACTGCGTGATAGCGAATTGTCCCTTACTGGGTTTGTGTAGTTGCTGCAAAACTAACAACAATGGGCACTTCTTATATTGCAATACCGCAGCACGCCGAGAAAACGCCCGGTCTAGCAGCTCATCGATACTATACTATAAAGTAAATAACCTCACGTGCGGCGGAAAGTTAAAGCTCATTTCTCCGCCCGATTCGCGTTTCCTAGGCAAAAATCGGAGTGACCTGGACGGAGCCCATATTCCGTTGCTGGCTGCGCCATCCGTAGGCTAACCACCACCTACAACTCAGCCCGACGTACCTCCCGCCTCGTGTATGCAAATTTCGTATTCCTAGCAGCGACTCCTGTACGTGCAAGAATAATGGTGCGGCCAAGAATAATCACACTTCCAGGCACACTCCCTCTCTTCTAATTCGCGTCAGACCAGATGGCTAACGCTGCCAAAGGGAGGAGAATATGACAAGTACTTAGCAAGTGAAGACAGCTGGGCCTTCATAGGATAGTGAGAGTTAGCTTGTGCTTGTGGCAGCAGAATGGCAAATATCATGCAGAGCGTAAAGGTAGTAAGCGTACCTGGTGGGGTGTAGCCGGAAGGGTGAGGCTGGCCCTGGTCGTTGTAAATGTTGACCTTGATTCCAGGGTCGTTTGCCTGTGCATACGTTCTTAGTTAAATATCAAATAAATAGTCGAGCTAACAGTACCCCATAGGTGCCTGGAATCGAAACAGTCGAAGGGGTCTTCGAGCCACTTCCGCCTGTGACAGTGACAGAAATACATTCCATCTGTTTTATATCAGCATGCTTTCGTTGGCATGACAATAAACAAAGTGGTCAAACATAAAACTGGGCTTGGCCAGAAGCGGAAGCGCTGTGCAGAGCTAGAACTTCAAGGCGGACGAGGTAATCGCCGTTTGCGATGCACGAGGGAATGGTAAATCTCTGGATACCACCAGAGCTAATCTTAAAGCCAGGGTTAGTTATAAACATTTCGTCACAAAGTGGCTACGACCTACTAAGTTGTCGACACCCCACTTCCTTATGTGAGAAGTCAGTCACCAGTAGGGGAAGATTAGCAACAGATAGGTAATTTTGAGACGTACCGCTTCTGTAGGCGTCCTGCAAGATCTTGAACCAGCCGCCACCGGGGCCTGAAGACGGATTGCCGCCGAGGGAGTCAGAAACTTTCTTCATGTAAGCCATGACCGGGCCCTGTGGATTGCAGTTAGACTAAGTTTAGCCTAGCATAATCAGATTGATTTACTTTGTGGCTCGAGGCAATGACTTTGTTGTCGGCGCTTGAATCTGGCCCAGTGCCTGTAATACTTGAGCAAGTGTCTAGGTTATTTCCCATAGATATTAAACTTCATACTGGTCAAAGTGTGCAGCCAAGCACCGGTGTAAGATTGTCCAGCGTTCATGACAATTTTCTGAGTTGGTTTACGGAACCCATTAATAGGAGAACCGTTACAGGCCATGGAGTTGCTGCCAACATTCATTTGTGGCTGTGGGAAGCGTCAGTCGATTGTCTCACTTTGTCAGGCATCTAGAGCGTTCCGTACGGAATCATCACTTGGCATGTAAATACCAACCCCTTGAAAATATCCACCAACAGCTTGCATGATGGTATGCCCGGAGGCAACACTGAACAAAGCTGTGACGAGGGAGAAAGACTTCATGATGAACGGATTCGATACTAATCAATAAATACTAAGCAATAATAATAAAAAAGATCGGCAAATGAGGTAGAGAGTAATTCAGTGGCTCTGGGAAGAAATGAACGGCATCTATATTTATATAGAATTTTGAAAAGTCGAACTCTCAGCAGAGCTGGAATAATAGTCCCCGGATGGCTTTGGCTGTTCTGCCCACTAACAAAATGGACCGGGTAGGTACAGCTTAACCGGAGCAAATCATCAATAATCCTGGAAGGTTGGCCAAGATACTCCCATATGGCATGGGATATGTATCTGATAAAGTGCCATTAGTACGGAAGGAAGATATATGTCTTGTCATATTATATAACTTAAGCTCGAATAGATTAACGTCGTCCCGTAAGAGTGTGCGGTATTATTGGTGCCGAGAGCTTCCAAGGCTCTACGTATCAAGTGATTATGTTTAGTCGATAATTATGTATGTACACTCACAGCGGGGTAGATGAAAGTGCAACGCCATGAGGCGATTTCGAACATACATATACCCCATGTTTAGCTCTAAAGAGTCGTTGACCACGAGGAGAATATGCAGCAGCATAAAGAGTCTTAGTAGAAGTATTCTCATATCTCGTACTTCGAGATTACATTGAATTGAATGGCATATTATCGTGGAACACTCTGCTCTTCTAAAGTGCTTGTCCAAATACCTAGAAAGTACGAAGTTGATGGATGAAGTTAGTTCACAGCCCGGACTATTGTACTGCATTTGTGAAAAGATGTTGGCTGCAGGGAAAATAAAGAAGGCCAAGGAGACGCATAATGGAGTTGGCTTGTAACCAGGGCTAAATATGAGACGGGTACATGAAGTTTAATAAAATATTATGATTTGAGCAGTATTCGAATCATACTATTGGATTAACTCTTGAATTCTGGGTTTTTAAATATTCCTCTTCTAGACGTGATAAATCTGAGATACGTCGTCTATTGTATTTGTGAGGCCTTACAAGGGAATATAGTTAAAATTAATCAGCTCGAATTCAAGGAATTCTCCTTCATGATACGCGTAAACACTACAGTGTTCGCAGAGAAATATGACCAGAGCATCGTTCCTCTTATGGTGGTATCAAAAGAGTACGGAAAATACGCGGTCGCTAGTAAACTACCGCAGCACCACTGGCGTTGATCTGACCGGCATCGTTATTCGCGTTCACGAGACCTCAGCCGTCGAGGAGCTACCAGTAGACCTAGCCTGTGGAAAACGTTACCGCAAATTAAGGAGGATATTAGAGGTAAAACCCAGACCTGGGGCATCTTCATACTCGTATTCGTTGCCTTGTGGGCTGCAGATGCCAGGTTATGTAACTCATGCATCCATCCTCCTCCGGACCGATAGCCGTGGACACTGACGCGTGAGGTCTTGCTAACCGCCGTGCTCCTGAATTTTTAATAGATCTGTAATGGCTTGGCCGTAGTAGTACTAGATCGGTAAAGCTAGCTATGGTTATTTGAGAAGCTAAGCTTGATTTCCGGATCATTGGCCTGTATACAAAATAATTGAGACACGCACGGAATGCATAACGGACTGTGCTAAGAAAGTGCTTGGAAACGAAATGCCTGAAGGGCTCTTAGCACCCGCTCTTGACCGTGACAGGAATGGAAATGCATTGTATTTGTGTATTTCACGGGCGAGCTGGTCACACGGGCGAGCTGGTCACCAAAACACCAAAATTTAACTATTACTACTACTACTACACCACCACCCTACATAATAACCCTTATTCGATCGTAATTGATTTTTAGCGCCTCTCGCACGTACGGGTATTATGTCCGATATTCTCACATCGGCCATAGCGCTTCTGTCGGCCCTTAGAGCCCACCTGCTAACTACTCTCACTTGCTGCCTCCGTTCGGACTTAAGCATCAACCTCAGCACTCTGAAGGATATCCTCTCCCTCTCGTACGGAGAGACTACCCCCTTGCATTATACGCCTCTTACGCTTCCTTTCCCTCCTCTTTTTCTGTTCATTTGCTGCTTGTAGAGCCTTAACTTCTGCTTTAAGTAAAACAGCAGAATGCATCATCATTTCTGCCCCTTTAACAAGGCAGCTAACAGCATCATTAATTGAGGTAGGAGAGCTGTTCTGATGTCGTACAATGCGGTTCTTAATGTGCTCTGTTTGAAAGTTAAGCTCCCCTAGGAGAGCTGTTCTAATGTCGTATGATGCGGTTCTTAATGTGCTCTGTTTGAAAGTTCAGCTCCCTTATAGTTTAGGGAGTCTTTAAAGTCTAATTGTTACTCTTAACTATTAGAGGAGTCGGAGTTCTTAAGTGTGGATTAAGCTAAGAAAGGACATTCTATGGCTTGTACGGAACTAGTCCTATAGCTTAGAATTCACTCTTAATGTTCTGCTCTATAAACGTAGCCTTAAATGCTTCCTTAAATGCAGAGAGAAACTTAAGCTTCGTGATATGGTTTAGCCTGTTCCGTACGAAGGTTTTAATCTAACGTCCATACGAAAGCTTTAGTAGAGCAAAGTAGCTCACGTTAAGCGGCTAAAGAATGTGTAAGGAGTGTAGTGGCATACAGAGGGTGATTATCTTCCGTTCTATATAGTAGTGTTAGAATTAAGCTAAGAGGTGGCTCTCATGTCCATCGAGAATAAGAAGGCGATAGGTTCCGATCGAACGACTGTTCGTATGTCGATCGAAGTGTTAAATCCACTCGTAACGAATTAAATTCGAAGTCCACCCATTCTCACTAAGCGTAATCACCTAATCGTCTAGTAATCCTAAGTCCTCGTACTAAGCAGAGAGGTGATTCTGCGCCTTAAAAATGATGAACGGTAGGAGTGCCCATCCGTACGAATTAACACCTTAGATAATTAACACCTACTCTCTATTTCCTAGCTATATAGTCTTCGCACGACTACTCTTTAACTCTAAGCTTGTAACTACCTTAGCAGTAGCAATAACTCCCATTATAAACCCTGCTTCATCAAAGTTGTAGATATCCTACTCTAGAATACCATATTTCGCAACTATGTTTCGTACGAGAGAAAACCACCCTTGAATTATCTTAGGATCTTTACATTTTGCTCGTTTGTAATCGTACTTCTAGCTAAACTTTGCTTTAATTTCCGTACGACGCTTTATGAAGTTGGCAGTCCAGTTTATCCTAACAGGGCTCTCGCCTCGTTCAGAGAGTAGAAGGTTTGCCATTTCTTGCACAGCTTGTGGCTAGGGTGGAAATCCACGCGAATCTAGGTCGAGGATGTACTAAACAAGAGCTGACTCTTCGTACGGAGTTAATTTTCGTGAGTTAGGGGTAGAGTCGCGTCGAGAAGTAACACCGTTAAGTCGCGTACGTAGCGACTCAAATGGGACGTCGTACGACATTGCAGCAGCTCGAATACTCTTAATATTGCCTTCTTTGAGTGCTTTAATAGCCAGAATAATTCTACCTTCTTGATTAGAGGATTGGGCTTGTGTTGTGGCATGTTAACTCTTGTTAAGTTGACGCGTTTTGGTGTTTTGGTGACCAGCTCGCCCGTGTGACCAGCTCGCCCGTGTGACCAGCTCGCCCGTGAAATACGTTACGTACTATTTGATATGAGGAAAAGCTCAGACAGTTGGACGAACGTAGTAAAACTGAGCACCGCCTTGTTGAGGAGACGGAGGTAGTCCCCGTTGCGATGTACGCAGGAATAGTAAATGCTTGTATTCCACCACAATTAATCTAACTGCTGTTTGTTTTCGGTTGAAATACTCGGTGGAAATGCTCGGTAAAAAAATTCGGTGGGGGATGACATTGCCTGAGACATTGCATACGAGCATCCAAAATTTTCCTTCCAATAACATGGCTCGACGAGGTATGAATACAAAGCAATAATATTGGAAGTGGTTCCATAAAATCTCCGGTGAATAATAGGGATAATAATTGTTCCGGCCCAACCGCGAATAATCCATATTCGCGAATAGGCCGGCCCAACCACGAA
>JPKD01000189.1:0-14467 GCA_000750935.1 Pseudogymnoascus sp. VKM F-4519 (FW-2642)
AAAAGTACCTTTACATATAAATTCTGGTATGGAGGTACAATGCACGGTTACCCCATA
Source organism: Pseudogymnoascus sp. VKM F-4519 (FW-2642) (assembly GCA_000750935.1). NCBI lineage: Eukaryota > Fungi > Ascomycota > Leotiomycetes > Thelebolales > Thelebolaceae > Pseudogymnoascus > Pseudogymnoascus sp. VKM F-4519 (FW-2642). Next base: position 58 of record JPKD01000189.1, read on the forward strand.
CGTTACGTTATATAGTGATATTTTAATTTCTACTCTATTTCTATTTATATGCGAGCACTACTCGGGTATTCGAGTACCGGTACTCGAATACCAGTACTCGAGCTTCAATTTTGAGTACTCTACTCGAGGATGCTTGAGTAGTACTCGGAGCGGTATTCGGGCAACACTGAGGCAGGGCTTGCTGTAGTGTTAACTTGTTTCTCTGTGAACGTAAGACAACCACATACCTTCGTAAGTTCTATGATTGGAGCACGGTTCTCTAAATGGTTATCCTCTTTGGTTTCCAAGGAGTCCTCTTGGGATATCCCATCCTGTGTTTTGCAGAGACCAAGAGAGTGATGGGAGGCTAAGTATATCATCGGACAAGTGGCAGACACGTATTGGGACGCCACCAACACCACGATGTACAAAAAACCGCATCTGCATTTCCGTTCTTTGAATCTAACTACGTCAGAACGATACATGTAGCAACCACTCATATGCAATCCCTTGAGACCTTCTCATCACATTCGCAAGGATTCCTACGGCCAGAACCAGACCATCGGGGCCACGCTGGTTCGCCACGGCCCTTTTTCGGACATCCGGGCCCCTTGGGATCCTTTTTCGGCAACCCCGTTTCGACCAATGGATGCTGCGCCTACCGGCAGAACCAGACTGTCCGGCCACGGCCACCTGTATGCCATGTACCATATTTGCGTCGGCCATACGTCAAAGTATACAATCGCCTTCCCATAAGCCCATTCTAGATATTACAAATCTCACAGCGTTATACACATGACGCCTTTGTGGTATATAATTGGGTATAGGTGTGTCAATCTCCAGCCTCAATTAGCGATCAGCACGGACTCCTCAACTCTCCGGGCACCTTCATATTCACTCATCAACTCGTGCCGGCTTCCACTAGCAAGATCTCTACGTTCCAGGACGTCGTCTTCCCAAGCTCTTACTACTTCCAGGACGATGTCTCAGGGTTTAATGGCTCATGGGATTGTCCCTGAGAAGAGAAGGGGGAGGCGGGAAGCGGGACTGGAGGCCATTGGCATGATGGTTTGTAGCGTAACGGTCACCGGCAGCGTCTGGTTCACTTCACCAACTCGCCGAAAAAGAAGATCCAGCTTATGCAGCAGAAACTACCTGAGCCGTGGAAGATATACCAAAATACCCTTTCTGAGATAGGCGACATGTTAAAGTTCAATTTCTCCAGTTTTATCCAGTGCAAGTTTAGAGATTGTTCTGCACAGAAAAAGCACTTCTCTAAAGCCCCCCAGGATACACTACAGGACTCGTACTCATACAAAATCCTGTATAGCGTGGACGGAAACAGCTTTAGCGTCGCCTTTATCGGTTCCTCAAGTCGAACTCCCTCGTGTTCATTCAAAATCTATTTCTAGAGTGGCATGAGGATCAATTGATCCATATGTCCCAATTGGCGTAGGGATGGAAGAACTAGCAGAGACGACACGGTATCTATTAGGGCCAGCAGATTGCGAGGATAATTGCTTGGGTCTTTCGAGAAGTGGATATGAGTGCAGCGCTCTTGAGGGTCCTGCTCGAATAACAGGCTGTTGCAAGATGATCGATAAAGCATAATCTAGCAACCTAAAACTATGAGGGAACGGACTGTTCAAATTAGAAGGCAATTTAGCGTCGGAACGAAGAGAAGATGTTACAAAAATTTATGCTAAAACGGCCGTCCTCATTACCCCTCTTCCTCGTCTTCGTCCCCCTCTCCCTCCTCCTCCCTCGCAATATCCATAGTCCCGCCCCCCCTCTCGCTCTCCCCGTCCGCAGAACCGTCGTCAAAACAATCCCTTAGCCTTCTCTCCAACGAAAAACCCGCAATCAAGCCACCCCACTGCCAGCCCCGAAAGCTGCACACCAAGCCACAAAAACTCGTTTTGGGCGGTGCTGCAAGCGTATACTCAGGTAATGCGTTTCCAGCTCGACATTCTCATTCGCGAAGTAGTTGTCGGGGAGGTAGCCCGTAGTGAAACCGAGGCCTCGCATGGCGAACTCCTCAGGGAAGGGGCAGAAAGAGTTCTTAGCGGGCGTCGCAGCGTCGTCAGTAACCAGCCAAACTCACGGTTGGGCCGGAACACATATAAATGCCAGGTTGGATTCAATACTACCCCGCCATTCTCCTGTGGTGTGACGAGTCGGTTTCATCTGGATCAAATTTGTTATCCGCCTTCAATCGCGGTCATGTGGTATACCGTGAAATTTCGTTTTTATCTATTAGCATAATCCGTGGTAGAGTTGAACCATCAGGTAACTCCTCCCGTAACTCCTCCCGTAACTCCCGTATGCGCTGATGAGCACTCTCCTCTATCCATCTCCGTGCCTCAACAAGTGTTGTTGGTTCTCTATTTATAAATTTCCGGCAGTATTCAATTTCATCATTATCACTCACAATCTTCGTCTCTAAATACAAGACCTTGACATGGGGACAGCACTTAATAATTTTGTCGACTTCCTCTTCCCACTCGGAGCCTATGCTTGGATATGGCGCGGGGGTGACGCAATAGCGAGCTCCTTGAAGCGAGCTCTCAATATCCATCGACAGAGGGAAAAAATGTGTATCTAGCCAAATTATATCAAACTTAAAGTTGATGCCATCCAGGCTAGGCCTGCCCCAAAATTGTTGTATTTCGGCATTAGATTCTCTGCACACTTTTAAAATTCTAGCTATGTGAGATGGGGTTTCCAGGTTGCGTATCCCAGAATCTCCGCCTAACCTATGAGCTAAAGCCAGCTGCGGTTGAGATGCCATTTGACGCCAGATTTTCATCCGGAGTTCGGGTGGCAAACTTGGGAAGAGCGTAAAAGTCCGGAGGTTAGTTGCAATAAATGCATCGCAGTAGCGCTCTAAAAACACTGCATTTACCTCCCTTGCGATATCTTTTATCTCTTGTGCGTTTTTCGCGTAGATGAAGCTCTTGCCATGGAGGACGATATGTTGCTCGACTGCACCAAACAAGTCCGCCATCTCAAACGTACTAGCGGCGTGGAGTATATTTATCAACTCATTAAGAGTCTTCTCGGTTGTGTGCCGACTATCGCAAGGCTCAGATTCTAGCCACAAGCTATCATCGTTTGGTTCGGATTGTGCATATAGCACAACAAATTGTATCGTTTTATACAATCCGTCGATTTCAAGCGATCTTTTTTCTAACTTACCGTTAATTAATTTATTAAAGCAAGACGATCGAGCTTGTAATAATGGTCTTAGTGCCTTTATTTCCCTCCCTTGGACCTGTATGGTTACTTTATCTGACCTTCCTCGGAACTCTGCAATACTTGCATTTATTAGCCAGTTGTCATCTTTGTCCTTAAAGGTAACGAGTGGCCAACACATGCCGTTGGTTTTAAACGGTGTGGTATAAATCTTAAATTCCTTCCGTTGGCGGCTGATAAACCCAACAATGTGGCATAAAGTCTCACTATTGACAGATTTGAGAAGATATTCGTAAACGTCGCTAAGAAAAATATACCAGCCAGGGTGAATTCTGTTGCGCGTGGCTTGTTGATGTTGAAAAAGGAAATCGGCTTTATTCTGATCACTTTGCTGCAAATATTCTGTTGTGGCCTTGACTAGCCGAGATAAACCACAGGGTACTTCTCGGAAGGATGCACCCTGCCGGAGAAGAAACTCAACTTCTGGGCTCAAGCATGCTCCTGCTCGACGCTTAAATTCCAGTGGACCCAGTTCTATATACCGATACGTGTCTTCGAGAAGTTTATTCAACAAATTGCGACGAGAAAATACTCCTCCGTTTTTATCGACGAACTCCACATCTAGACTGACGTATGCGCCTTGATGACAAACGAGGTCCCTTCGTCCCAGATCTACGCGTCGAAATGTCTCTTCTAGTATACTCCTTAAATCGAGGCGATCTCGTTCCTGTGCAATGAATGACGCCGCTTCTGGGCTGGGTCCATGATCCAGGAGTAGCACTCTAAGTTGATCTTGTACATCCATGGTGATTGTTCTGAAGTCGCCTGAGTTCAATAATTTAGCAAGCTTAGGTTCAAAGATGCGTTAGCTCTTGATATTTTGGATGATCACTGTTTAACTTACAGTAACTATAGATAATTGTTAATATAAAAATTAGGCGCGCGCTACAGGCTACCCCACCCAATCACCACGCTAGTTATTTTCAGGAGCACTTCATACATTTTAAATAACGGCAAAAGAATAAAATAGTATGACTTTAACCCTGTAAAGAACGATATAGTATGACCTTGGCGAAAAGAATAATATAGGCAGTAAACCCCACTCTGTAGCTTGTAATTCGTTGTGATATTCGGTGATTTGTCTTAGCCAGCCACGTAGCCAAAATTATTACTTTTGCCGCTTTTGAAGCTTTTGCTACGTATTACACTACTCTATAGACTGTACAGTAGATATATTAGTATATAATAATTAATATATTTCACTAGCTAGCTATCTATATAATTAATTACTGGTGTGGGCGTCGGCAGCGGCGGGCATTATGCCCAGCTTCGCCGCAAGTTCCACACCGATGCTGTACTGGATCAGGAACCGTCGCGACGACGGCTCCGAGGGGTAATAACCCGCCGTGATCGCGGGTTTCAAGACGGCCGCGAGGAGCTCGAGCATCCTCACGGCGAACCCGCTCCTTCTTCGGCCGCCCGCGAGGCACCCGAGTAAACGGTGGATCGCAAGGCTCACCGACCGTAAGCCCTGTGATATCCACAGGAGGAAGAGGGGCAAGGTAAACTTCCTGCCAGCGCTTAGCAGTAAGCTCTGGTGGTATATAGTCCATGATATTTGCTGTTCAAGCAAATATCATGGCCATTGCGTGCCCGCAAGGCACGCCGTCGTTTTGAAAGCGACGGCAAGTACAAGTTCTTGCCGTCAAATCAACGACGAAGATCCAGCCGTTCGGCTGGACTACTCGTCCGTGCTGTAATGAGGACACTTGGACGGTATTTGATCCCGCCCAGTGCCTCCCATGGGGTAGTTACGGCACCACCTTGTATAGCGATCGTTGCAGCTTGAAGCCGCAGCAATCGCTTTTCCATAACCCGATGCCACAAGGCATCGAGAAGCTCAACGATCGGGAGCTGCCGGTCGAAGCGCAGAACCTGGTTCTGGCTTTCAACCAGATTGCTTGTTTCCTGGCCGTAACGGCGGCCAGGAAATAAGCACTCTGCCCATCTCTCTGGCTCTGCAGCCGTAAGATAGGCGGCAGCTTTTTCGTTCCGCTCTCGGAGAAGGCGGAGAGCGTCGTCGTACGTCGCTCGAGTCTTTGCTCGAGCGATTTTCCAGAAGACTTCGCCGAGAGCACGGCCGAAGTTATCCGTAAAGTTCGTTTTTAAGTGGTGACAGCACCATGCTATCACCACTTTCCGGCCGAGAACCTGCTCTGCGCTCGAGAGCCCTTTGTCTCTATCAGACATGAAGGTACTCTCTTCCGAGCACAGAGTTGGTAGGGCATGGCGGAGGTTCCGTAGGAACCAAGTCCAAGAGTCTGAATTCTCAGACTCAACAACCGCCCAAGCCAGGAGTATAAGCTCGCCGTTTGGGTCTATCCCAACAGCGAGCAGAAGCGTAAGTATAAAACGGGCCTTTAAGAAGGTCCCGTCAGCAACAACAAGGCGTCGGCAAAGTCGAAAGGTCTCAACAGAGACAGGAGGGCAAACGAAGATTCGATGGAAGCGGTCTGTAGTAGTAGTAAAAGGAATAGTAACACCAGGATAAATCATTCTTTACAGGGTTAAAGTCATACTATTTTATTCTTTTGCGGTTGAATTAAGGCATCACGAACTCCACACTTGTGCTCAGCCGCAAACCCCTCGAATTGCGCCTAACTTTTAAGGTTTCATACACTCGAGGAGCCATGCACGGCCAAGAAGGGGTGTTGGATAGCACCAGTTGAAAAGCGGCAGCAAGATGGAACCTTTTATTTCTTGCAGCGATCACTGAAGTCTCAATTCGTCTTTTTCTTCCCATTAAACTTCTTTCAGAGACATAGCTCCTTGAAAGTGTATTATGTTCGCAGAATGGTAAGTTCGAATGTATAACCGAGTTATACATTCGAGCAACGGCCGTATATCATTGGTCACATAAGCGAAGGCCAGGTTGCTCCAAATCCGAAACCCTTCAGTCCGCTTTTGACGTGGCAAACAGGGGATGTTAGCTTATGCAGGTGTAGAGCAGAGCTAGCCACGATCGAACTAGTGTGATTAGAAAAGTGGGTCAACTTCTTGCAAAAAGGGGTGAAGCCGGTTTCGAATTCCACTGTACAACGATTAAATATAAGTAGATCTCCGAGTTTTATCACAATGCTAAAAAGTTATTCTCAGTGTTGTGGTGGCCAGAGCGCGCCATGTTATACGCCATCGCCACATAGGCTAATACTTCCTCCAATCAAGCGATCAAGGATCCTGGTCAGTGGCGCTGTGGTTGTATAATCTCGGTAGAGTTTAAATATAGTTTGTGGCTGCCAAAGGTGTGGCTGCGACGTTTGTGGCTGTACGTACCTTGGTGGAAAATTCCTGTTTCTCGAGCGCCAGCCTCGCATCCGGCAAACCAACAATTGACCGCTTTGAGTTGGCTTTACATATTCCATCATGACTTCGGCGAAGCCCAGCGTTCTTAGACGATCGTATCAGCGAGCATCAATCACAGCGAGAGCCATTCTCGAGCTGTCCATTCTTGCAGTATGGGTTCACATCGTTGCCATTGTCTATTACAGATACCTTTCAGCTACAGCACCATATTATAACTTCATTACGAATGTCGGTCTCTTCATCGCCCCAGCATGGTTCCTGATTTGTAGCTATCAACTCCTCGGCCAGACACGCGAGACCTACGAACCAAGCAACTGTCGCAGAAGATTTCACCGTCGCGCTACAGGCTGCAATTGCGGTGTCAAGGCCCACAAGCCGGGAGAATCCCATGACGATGAATTAGAGAGCACTTACCTGTCCTACTACGCTCGCAGAATCTGTCTACTAGTTATATCGTTGCATGTTGCAAGATTCTGGTGGATTTCAGTGCGATGGCTGGGCTTTCCCATTATTGGAGTCTTAAACTCGCCCCTTCTTGCAGATATTGGATTAAACACCCCATTCGTGATTCTACGAGCGCTCTCTGTCAGTGTGCTCAACTGGATATGGTCTGGGATTGGTCTGGTCGCGATATATTGGCTGCAGGAGTATGTGTGGGTTGTTATGGGCGTTATACTAGAGGATTTCTATGATGATGTTCATCGCAAGGAACGGGAATTCAAAACATAGCAGGCTCGTTAAAACTGGCTAATGGCTGTCTTTGGACAATTCGCGCAGACTAAAATATAGCGAGCCCGGACGTGAGCATAGTAAATTTTACTAGGCTAATGTATACTACTAAGCACTGAAATATTTAGATCCTTCTCATAGCACCGGCGTAACTTTCGGACTGCATTCTTTCCTCTCTGGGTGTCTTTATAATTTGGAGCCATATTATTTCGTGTTGAACAAGGGGGATAGCGGAAGCGGCGAATGGAAGCGCATAATCAACGGTAGTCTTTTTCTTGTTGCTAAGTGGTCATTCTTAGGGAGAAATAGCTAAAGAAAGTAATATATTAATAATAACTTCAGAGACTGACTCGGAATTTTTTGGTGATTCCAAAATTATAGATTTGTCTTGTGACAGGGTGCATCTCGGGAATGTGGGAGGTATTAATCTGCGTGGCGACCATTGACTAATAGTAGCCATTACTTCTACAATAGCTTCGGCCGCAACGCGACAAGCGCTCAATCGTGCGGTGGGTGCGTATGAAGCATTGAAGTGTACGGGCTACAGCTTCAATTCACCCTTTGGATTTTGATATTGAGGCTCAACTACAGTCGACGGGAGCGTGGGGCATCACGTGAAGTTCGTTACGAAAGAGGGTTAGGGCTTAGTCATGGGTGTGGCTGAAAACACGATTTGGATTCCCATCGTGATTGTGGCGACAGAATCTGACCACAACATGGGGTGAGACAGGAGCTGTCGCTTTCCCTGCTTGGAATTTTTCTAAACCCAATCTTGTCAAGTTTCTTTTTTCATTTTTATGTGAAATATATAAAATGTCAATACTTGAGGATATAAGAATAATACCAATCGAGGTCAGACTCTGACCGGCAGAGTTAATAGAAACGAGTCAAACGAGGGCCATGCAATTGCAGATGTACCATGGAATAAATTCCTTGAGAGATGTAAGATTTAATGGTATTATATTGTAAGTGGATGGTCTTGGTGTGTAGTATATATAACAAAGTATAAACAGCTCCCACCTCCATTAGGAATCCGTCTGCATTAGGCAAGGCGCGTGCACGGACGCGCCGCCGCTTTCACGGGCATATAAAGATTCTACCCTCCCTCTTTCCCTTCCTTTCTCTGTCAATTCCCCGACACCCAACAGACGCCACCTCGCCTCCGACGCTCTGTCGTCTGCCCCTAATGTGGGCGCCTTTCAGCCCTTCTGGTGTTGGTCCACTTTTGCCAGGCTCCTCGACAGAAACACCGCAGCAAGACACCGCATCCGGCTTGACTCCGTGACGATCCTGCCTCCTACCATAACCCATCGTCACTCTGCCGGCGCTCAGCGCCTCGAGTCTGACTCGCATTGGCTCGTGATGCGGGCTTACGGGGGGCTGAGGTCAGAGCTGAGGTCGGAGCGCCCTTGAACCCGCCTCGAATCCGCCTCATGATGCATCGTTGTCCTTCCCCTTCAGGCAGAGTGCGCAGGATATTGGAGGCGCTGGACGGCGGAGTCGCACACATCACGCAGCGCACAGCCAGTTGTGGAAATGCCTCACGTTGGCTAGGCTCCTCTAGGACGTCACGCTGCAGTCGAACACCCCATTCAGCTCGAGTCCGAAACGATCCTACCTCATAACTTCGACGCCGTGACTGCGGCTAGCGCCTTAAATCTGCATCACACTGGCTTACCAAGAGCCAAGGTCAGAGCAGCCTTGGGTCTACGTTGTCATGGGACCATTGTTTCTGCCCCTTTAGGGAGAGAGCGCTAGAGATTTGAAGTGCGGCGACGCTTCGGGGCACACATACCGCCGGACGTAGCCAGTCGCGAAAATGCCTCGCGTTGGCTCGGTCTGGGCTGCGCCACCACTGAGATATACTCGATAGGTCATTTGCGTGGGATCGGAGTTCATGCGGCCACCTTAGTACACTCGTCGGCGAGGCCGTGGAGCGCGAGGCCGTGGAGCCGAGCAGGGATGGCAATCTCAGAACCGTGATATTGCAATTGGTCGATTATGCATGGGAACATTCCTGCGCGAGACGTAGAGATTTTTGCTCTGGTGTTTGGGGCACGGCGATGCGACCCAGAATACTACATATGAGTCTTTCGATCCACTGCCTGTAGTTGGTAAAATATTTCAAATCGATATTGACATGGCCACTTTTGTCCCATATAAATATGTTCCCCCTGCCTCGCGTCCTCGGGGCGCGAAAACCCGCCACAGACCTACCCCAGAGGAATCCAGCATCCTCAACGACCACGCTCCCGCCAAGAAGATGGGACTCGCACTTGAGGCTCTATTGCCAGCGGTAGGCATAGCATCAAATAGTGATGGGAGCGGCATGCCCGGAAATCAAGGTATTTGAAAGACTTGAATGCCACTGTAGCCTGAGGGGTCGACGACGACAGATTGGGGTTTGCTAGTGTAATGCTTACGATAAAAGGGTAAATTTATCTCAGTCTGTCCGGGTAGTAATTTGATGTTGTAAAGTTGGCCTCATCGTTTTCTGGTGTTCGTAGGGGTCTAACCGCATTAAAGTTGCTAGTAATACTGTAAAGGGTGCAAGAACTGTTTTAAATATCTAACTTGAATTATTTAAAAATGTATGAACTGAAAATAACGAGCGTGGTGATTGGATGGGGAAGCCTGTAGCGCGCGCCTAATTTTTATATTAACAATTATCTATACTGTAAGTTAAACATTGATCATCCAAAATATCAAGAGCTAACGCATCTTTGAACCTAAGCTTGCTAAATTATTGAACTCAGGCGACTTCAGAACAATCACCATGGATGTACAAGATCAACTTAGAGTGCTACTCCTGGATCATGGACCCAGCCCAGAAGCGGCGTCATTCATTGCACAGGAACGAGATCGCCTCGATTTAAGGAGTATACTAGAAGAGACATTTCGACGCGTAGATCTGGGACGAAGGGACCTCGTTTGTCGTCAAGGCGCACACGTAAGTCCAGAGGTGGAGTTCCTCCTTGGACAAGGGGCGCGCTTCGATCGTGAGAGCTGCGACGTAGACAAGCTTCTCGAAGATACGTATCGGTATATAGAACTCGGCCCATTGGAATTTAAGCGTCGAGCAGGAGCATGCTTGAGCCCAGAAGTTGAGTTTCTTCTCCGGCAGGGTGCATCCTTCCGAGAAGTACCCTGTGGTTTATCTCGGCTAGTCAAGGCCACAACAGAATATTTGCAGCAAAGAGAATATCTGCAGCGAAGTAATTGGAATAAAAATAATTTCCTCTTCCAGCAAGCCATGCACAAGAGAATTAACCCTAACTGGGATTATTTTCTTTCCCTAGTTTACAAATCTCTTCTCAAATGTTTCTTTTCACTCAGGGTGCATCTTTCGAGAGAGTACCTTGTGGGTTATCCTGGCTAGTCGAGGCCACGACAGAATATCTGCAGCGAAGTAATTGGAATAAAAATAATTTCCTCTTCCAGCAAGCCATGCACAAGAGAATTAACCCTAACTGGGATTATTTTCTTTCCCTAGTTTACAAATCTCTTCTCAAATCTGTCGATGGCGAGACTTTGTGTCACATTGTTCACCTTATCAGCCGCCAACAGAAGGAATTTAATATTCATACTTTACCGTCTGAAGCCCGCGGAATATTCTGGCCCTATGGGGTGAACACTAGGACTTATCTAATGCTAATGGATGCAAGTATTATAGAGTTAAAAGGAAGATCCGATACAGTAACCATAAGAGTCCAAGGGAGGAAAATCACTGCATTCAGAGCATTATTAGAAGCTCGATCGCCATACTTTAAGAAATTAATCAACGATAACTCAGAGAAAGGGTCGTTAAAAATTAGGGGATTGTATAAAACGATCGACCTTGCTGTCTTGTTTGCGTACTTTCCGCACACCGATCCCAGGATCTGGGAAATATTCAAACCTTGCGATAGCCGGCAGCTAACGGAGAACACCCTTAACGAGTTGATAAATATACTCTATGCCGCTAATACGTTTGAGATGCCCGACATGTTTGGCTCGGTCGAACAATATATCGTCATCCATGGCAAGAGCTTCATCTACGCTAAAAACGTACAAGAGATAAAAGATATCGCAAAGGACGCGAATGCAGGCATTTTAGAGCGCTACTGCGACGCATTTATTGCAACTAACCTCCGGACATTTACGCTCTTCCCAAGTTTGCCAGCCGAACTCCGGATGAACATCTGGCGTCAAATCGCATCTCAACCCCGGCTTCTTATGGCTTCTAGGATAAGGGGAGTAAAGCTGGAGATACCACCCCATATAGCTGTTCTTTCAAGGGTATGCAGAGAATCCGAGAGTGAGATGCAACGGGTCTGGGGCGAGCCTCGCATAGATGGCATTAATTTCGAGTTTGATATAATCTGGCTGGATCCGTATTTTCCATTGCCGTCAACATCCCTTGAATACTCCCTTGCGGCTCGTAACGCTCGCTATTGCGCGAACCCTGCGCCTTATCCAGGCCTAGATTCGGAGTGGGAATACCGAATCGCAGAAATAATTTACTCCTGTCCCTGCCTTAAAGTCTTGTATCTAATAACAAAGGCCTCAACTGATAGTGATGAGTTCGAGTACTGCCGGGGATTTACAAACAGAGAACCAACAACACTTGTTGAGGCACGGCGATGGATAGAGGAAAGTGCTCATCAGCGCTTACGGGAGTTAGGGGAGAGGGAGGGGTTACGGGAGGGGTTACCTAATGGTTCTCCTCTACCACGGATTATGCTAATAGATGAAAACAAAATTTCACGATTGAGTGTTACATCAGGGCAATACTGATATAGCCTGGATGGAATACGGATGCCAAGCCCGGATGGACCTGGGCCTTGAATGGCAGTTGGATACATCATGAAAGGAAGACTTAGGGTAGAGTAGCGAAACTCAGTGATGGGTGACTTGTCCAAAGTGGCTGGCTGACATAATTCCAATACTCCGCTGTTACCATTGGTTCACGTGTTTTTCATCGTAGAAGGGTTTTGGGGCTGGCTGGCAGAGCAAGACGGCCCGAGCCCTACCCATCCCATCCCAGGACCATGACCTTCGCATACGACGCGGCGCATCGTGTCGTGGTGTGCGAGGCGTGGCGGTCGTGCGTCGTCCCCGGGTCGCGCAGCCAGGAGCGGCACCTGTGGGCGCCTGCTTGGGGCAATCCTCAGGACCACGGTGCAGCTGCTCGAGAGCTACGGCCTGCGGAGCGTGGAGGAGCTCGGGGAGCCACAAGCCGCAGCGCGCGGACAGGTGCCAGGCGATCAGACACCTCGACAGCTACCACGGCGTCTACTGCCTGCTAGCAGAGTGCACGTACTGCACCCGCCACCTCCCGGAGATAAAGAGGCACGTCTCCTCCGCCGACAACCTAGCGGCAAAGGGTTACAAGAGGGCCGCGCTGGGAGTAGTGCACGCTACAGACCTACTTTACGGGGAAGGGCGTAATCGACTACTTTGTCGTGGTGGACGATAATCATGAAGACAAGCGAGGAGCAATGGACTCGTCCGAGATCCTAGCAACCTTACTAAAGGAGGAAGAGAAGGAGCTGTTTGCCAAGCTCGAAGACGACTACTAGGAGGTGAGGGGCGACATCGCAGAGCAGGCGGGCGTCGTGCAGGACTTTGGGGAGTCGCGCTCAGCACGGGTCCCATGGCTAGAGCAGATGGGGTTCCCCAGCCACCTGGCGGGACTAAAGGACGAGGAGATCAAGAGCTCCTACCGGCTGCCCCGCAAGAGGGATGGGAAAAAGGGGGGAGGAGGAGGAGGAGGCCGACCTAGCCTAGATCGGCGTGCCGCAGAGGGCGTCCTGCGGGATGCGTACAGGCTGTGCAGCGACACCTCGCCCGAGCGGAAGATGACGCAGTAGCGGGCTAACATCCTCAACGAGTTCTACAACGGGGCGTCAAGCTGGTCGGAGGGGTTCCACTACTACAAGAACCCGTCGACGGTAGTGAAGTACTTTACGACGTTTAAGCAGCTGCTCGTGTACTTCCTCCGCGTGGTGCAGGTTAAAGCGAGCTGGGGTCTGTGCAGAGAATACGTGACCAAAACGAAGCAGATAGCGTTGCAAAGTTTATCAGTTTCATCCAGGTATCCTAGTTTGTTGCGCAAAGCGTAATGCGTACGCTCATGCGCTTCCTCTCTCTCAGCTCGAATCAATGACACTCAGCTACATCCCGCTGTTTACTGTCACTTATTTCTTCTGGTGGCACAAACCCAAAGATGTCCTGACGCCCTCCATTGTTACCCTTCCCGATATGTCTGAGGAGCAAAAGCGTATCTTCAGGTCGATGACCATCAGCAATAAATTTGACAATAAGGGCATGGAGGATCAGGTGACATATTGTGATTTCCGAGCGCGAACCAAACTTGTAGAATTCTATGGGGCTACGGCCTTTACTTATGCCGTGGCCCATAAGCTACTCTACCGTACGAAACTACACTCGTACACTAACGGTTTCACTACGTAGTTGCCTGATTCTACCTGATTCCCCAGGCTATAATACATCACGGGTTTCAGAATGTGTGCCTGATTCTGCCTGAATTCCAGGGCCAGAATCACATCGGTACCTCACTGCACGCGTGTTTGAGAAGGAAGCAGAGGACATGAGAGCTCTGGAACAAGCTGCCGAGAAAGCCGCACAGACGGTTACAGAAAGAGCCATGAGGAATGCCCAGGCCAATCCTGGAGTAATGCATGAATGGTTTTGTTTTTGGACATTTAGACTGGGCAAACTAGGCACATCGTGGTACGTCCAACTACGTATGTCTGATGTTCTTCCGCTATGAACGTTCTGTTATCAGACAATACGGAAAACAGATACTACATCTGTAGTAGGAAGTGTAGCTGCTCGAATGACCGTTTGTGGTTGGAATGGCTGTAGGCCACTCCCTCTCCATGCAGAATTAATATTTGCATTTGAAAAAGCAGCTGCTCTTGCAGTAATATATGCATCCATCCATTCTGACTTCTGTATACGTAGGAGTTGCGCCTCATTTAGGTGCGAGAGAGCAGTTGTAAGGTGTTGCTTTAAGGGTCCAAAAATCGAAATATCAAGTGGTTGTAGCACATGAGATGTATGAGGAGGTAGTATAAGGAGTGATATTCGATTTTGAATACAGTGTGATATAAAGCTTCCGCTTATATGGCTATCGTGG
>JPKD01000190.1:0-10070 GCA_000750935.1 Pseudogymnoascus sp. VKM F-4519 (FW-2642)
TGATGACGAAGACGATACGATTGATATTACAAACCAGTTCTCTGTAGGTTTCTACTTCCCTAATTTTTTTCTCCTTGTTGATTTCTTAGCTCCCACGCAGTTCTATGCCGCCATACTCGGACAGCATCTACGTTAGCCCTTACCAATCTGGTTCCGTCGATCTACAAACACCCATTTCGGCCCTCACTCCCTCATCATATGCATCTCCGAGTAAGAGACCAGCGACTCCCCCTCCAGCCTTGAACTTCGACGGCGTCCCAAACCTTCCGTACTTTCGAGGCCAGTGGGTATACGTTGGGAACCTTGAACGTCTTGATCCGAAGCTTTCGTGGGAGGCTTTCAATGGAACTGGGGTAAAGTGGCTGGCTCATAATAACCCAGACGACTTATACGATGTTGAAGAACTTGGACCTTTGGGTATTATCCTCCTAGGCCAGCTCGGTCGATTCACTACACTCAAGAGTGCCGAAAATAATTTCAACAAGGACAAGCCTGAGTTCTCCTTACAATTACAAGTGGAGGAACGATCTCTAGAGATCCTGAAGGTCTTAATTCGTCGGCGTGATAGAAACCTCACTGTCACGAATCCCTTGCGTGTTAAGGTGGCTGAGCTGGACATCGCCTCACCTTCTTTCACCCCCGGGGACCCCTTTCCCGCGACGTTCGACGGAACAACCACAGACGACGACCAAGACGGCGACGATATAGATGCCTCTCGTTTCACCGCGGGCGACAAGGTTGCCGTTCAAGCTTGGTTTGGTAGCTATGTCTTCACAAACAAGTCTGGGAAGACTGTATCCGGACCCACGTTCCGCCTGTTGAAGTTGTGGAGGTTGCAAGCTGGAGTTTCCGGTTCCTCAAGCCTGAATAGCAGCCCGGTTACCAAACGGAGACGTATACTATAGCAGACTTACGTCTTCTCTTAACATGTATTTATATGCAAGCTGTTTCTTTCTATAGTCATTCCTTTTCACGTTTCACAGTCCACTTAATCCAATCGTGCTATTTCTCATACTTCGTGTCACATGTCCGCCTCATCTTTCCTTTTCACCGTTCGCTTAATCCAATCCTGCTATTTCTCATACTTCGTGTCACATGTCCGCCTCGATGGGTTGCTGCTGTCCGTGCGCCACTCCTGAAACTTTGTCGATTTCATCCACCTTACAATTACGGACTGCTTATTCTAACGTTTCTCAATTTGATTCGCAATTTGATTCGCAATTTGAATGAAATTCCACTACTCTAATCAATTTCGAAGGCTTCGTGTGAGCCGCAGGCTAGCACCCACGTTGGTTAGGTGTAAAGCGACCCCCACGTCCTACGATGTAATTTCGCTTACGTCATCACGTGGCAAGGCTTTGGCTGATTAAGACTGTGGCTGACGTGAGGCTAATGACACTGGACTTCTTGACGACGAGAGAGTGCGACCATTATGTCGATGGCACGAATCCGTCGCATGACGATGTCGCCTGAATTGATGTCCTTGGAGAGGTCGCACATGATTTCTTGAAGCTGGGTCCGTTCCGGCAGCTGGTGCTTGACGACAGGCTCAACATACTTAGGTGTCACGACTCTAACCTTCTTGATGATCTTCTCAAGTTCTTCGTTGTGGATACGGTAGAAGTAGTCCCGGCGGTACTCCTTCTTGAGCTCTTGCTCAAGCGTCTTCGTCAGCGTAGCAATCTGTCTATTTAATTGACGATGTCTTCGCCAGCCTCTGTTCCAATCGAACCCTGAACAAATGCGCGTCCGTACCAACGCTTACGATCCATGCGAAGCTCGTTAGGCACTGTCTGAATGAAATGTGAGAGCAAAGCACGCTGTGGCCTTCATCTAATAGGATGCCAAGACAGCCCTCAAAGAACTTTCTCTATCTGAGGCTAGGACGTAAAAGTAATCAAATGTATAAACACCAGAAATTTCGAATCAAACTAATGAACCTGATAGCTACTTTTCCGCCTACACTTCCAAGTGCTTTTTCATGAACTCCACCAACTTCGGCACGACCCCAGCTGTATCATCATATAAGTCAATATGGCTCTTACCCTCAATTACAAACAGCTCTTTCGGTTCCTTCGCCGCCTTGATGGCATCTTTGCTGAAGTAAAGCGTGTCCGCTTTTGACCCGGCAATCATCAAAAGTGGACGTGGAGATATCCAATCGACAAATTCATATGACGAGTACGTTGAAATCATATCAATGCTTCTTGCAATATACCAGTTGGCGGAATTCGGATGAGCTCCCCGGGGGGTGCGGTAATAATCCGTTCCTTCCCGATACAATGCCGGGATAGTGTCTGGAGCTTCCGCTGGAGTATTTGGCACGACATGTTCCAGGTGAGGTTTCTCTCCCTGAGCTTCAAGAGTTCGATATTTTCCTGCTTGTGCGAGTGCAGCCATCAAGTCCTCCTTCTTCAACGTTCCTCCCAAGCCCTCTCGGAATAACCGCCCCATATCAGCCCCGCTAACTGTCGCGACAGCTTTGATTCTCTGATCAGTGACTGCAGCGCAGGGAACGTATCCACCACTTGCACAAATACCCATTGCTCCAATGCGCTCTGCATCGACCTCTTCTCTGGTGGTGAGAAAGGTCACTGCACTTTTAACGTCTTCCACACGCTGGTAAGGGTCTTCAAGATAACGTGGCTCTCCACCGCTTGCTCCTTGGTACGCAGCGTCGAACGTGAGCGTTATAAATCCAGCCTCGGAGAGAATTTTGGCATAGAGTTCGGCGGTTTGCTCCTTCACGCCGCCAAAGGGGTGGCTGATAACAATGGCGGGGAGTTTGGTCCGGTCGGTTGTGCTTCGAGCAGGTATGAAGAGGTTGGCGGCGATGGTGATGCCTTTGCTGCCAAATTTTACGGGGCGAGACATTTTGAAGTTGTTATGTAGATTTTGTCTTTGTCTTTGGTTTACGATTGCGTTAATTTGGGACTATCGAAAGTGCGTCCAGTACCTGTACTTACATAGAGAGGAGACATTTCGGCCGTCTGCCTCGAGGTAGTCGGAATCAACGTAACCCCGCGTCTTCTAACTCCGAAGACGCGGCTAGACCCCTTTGTGTAGGGTCGGGTTAAATCAAGTCGGGTCAATCTCCACTCATTAGTCAGAAGTCTGTAGTTATGATCGTAATGATCTCATCTCAGCGTCATTACCTTTCAATACCATCAACCATCACCTAACTCGTTGTCTAGCCCCTCGGCTGTGTCTCTATCAAGTGTCGTACATAATATTGTTTGACTCTAATTGCAGCCTCTTCGTTAAAACTAGCGGCATAAGCAGACTGCATGATCAACATACGATTTAACGGCCTAGAGGATTAATGTGCTAAAATCAAATAGCAAATCAAATAGCATAACAATTCTCTGTAGCCACAGCACTAATACTAATGATATTTTTGTATTAACTTATGACTACTTGACTTGAAATTATTGTGTTTTAGTAGCGTGGCTATAGAAAATTGATGTGCATACTCCAGAAACTAGGAATTCGGTGCATTGATCATCTGGTCATTAAATTGCATTGCTGTGATATCATAAACTGCAGACGTAGAATTCACGGAATATATAAGGCTATAGTAAAAACAATAATTTATCCCCTCGTTGCGCTCTCCAATGGTTTGTTGACACCATTAACTCCGTACAGCCGGTAATGACCCAGGCCCAGTTTCGTACAAATGACTCGGTAACTTCCCACCCTTGAGGGTTCCAGGGTTCGCCCCATATGATAAGACCTGTTTTTTCCGATGGTGCGTTGCAGAATCCCATCAGATCGATACACAGCTGTTCATCGTCGAATGTGTCGCCCGCCCGGATGAGATTGTCTCTAACTGTAGGGAATGGGAAAAAGTCAAGCCAAGGATGGTGGGCAACTCTTCGTTGGAGTGAAGTAGGGCGGAGACTTGATGGAAGAAATGATATATCCACCTGATCTGGCTGCGACCCATTGAAAGGGGACACATAGTCTTCATCGCATATCCTTTCAAGGGTCAACCCCAGCAGACGGATATTCGTCAGCATTGCCCGGAACACATTGAATTGAATGAGAGGGAGCAGCTGATCATTCATTAGAGACTTAGACAAGTAATGGCGGTTTGCTTGCTTCATAAAATAGTTTTCGATTTCCTTCATTTCTTCGTCACTCAAGTCACACATGCTGGTGCGGCGTCTTGAGAGGTAGATACAAGCGGGATACCACTCTGGTCCAGAGTGCCGGCCGAGTTTGATGTCGCTCGTGGAATTGAATCCTAAGTGAAAGCCTTGGACTTGGAGACCGTGATATTGGTTGTTGGTCAGCTCTATAGGTTGTGGTTTATGATCACTTAGACACGTCCGCAACGAGGATTCGATGGTCGCTGAATGTGTTGCCTCTGCATTAATATCCTTGTGCCAACGGTTCAATTTGTGTCGCATTCCTGCGCACCAGAATATGAATGTTTAGAATACAGTAGGGGAATCACCATCACGACTTACTCCACACTCTTTGATTCAGTCGATTCTGGACCCTTCTGCGGTCAGCAGAGCTCGTTACGCCACTCCAGTCATCTTCGGCACCACGCATCTCTCTCTGGGGAACCAAAAGGCCAAGAGGGATTTTGGCTTCTTGATTCGCCATATCTCAGTGGTGGACGTTCTGTCAGGGTCTTCGAAGGGTTCGATGTTGTCGAAGTTGTGAGGGTGGGAGATTGGAGTGTCCGAGAGTCATATTAGTCTCCGCGGTAGCGGCTCTTGCACATCTTTTTGATTGGATCATGCAACTTGCTTTGGGATGAAAAGCTCTCGTGTATCTTTGCAGAAAATAGCGCGGAGATGTACGAAATACTTACTAAGAGAGGAGTTAGGTTTGACCGATTGATCAAGAGGCCATTACAGACAAGCGTGGATCGATTGGCTGCTGTGGAGGATACAAAGATGTTCCCGGCTGCTTTTGAGCGTGATTTTGCGGGACCGCATGTCAAGACCTATCTTCGATGCTCAGCTCAACGACTCCTCGTCGAGGATGGGGTTGTAAAGGGCGATCGAGTCCAGCCAAGAGACGGAAGCCGTTCCTTTATTGTCCGTGCTCGCAAAGGGGTCATCCTTGCTACAGGCGGATACCAAGCAAATCCAGCCCTTCGCAGACACTATCAAGTGGACAAAACAGCGATGGACATATATCCCGGACTTCCTACTTGCCGCGGAGATGGTCATTTACTCGGCCAGGCGTTAGGCGGGGATTTGGTCAACATGACAATGATACCACCGATTATAGCAGTAGCATCGCACTTAATCGAGTCGGCTATTGCAGTCAATATCAGTGGCTGTCGTTTCCATGATGAGGCTGGGCCATATCTTGATCGTGTTAAGGCGTTAGAGCGGCAAAATCAGCAGAAGGGATTTTACATCTTTGATGGGAAAACGTTTGCGGATAAGCGTTTTACGTGGATCAAATGCCTGGGAAAAGAGACTCAGCTGCTACACTTGAAGAACTTGCTGCCAAAATCGGAGTGCAGGGAGATGCTTTGAGGCTCTCTGTACAGCAATGGAACAACTTCCTAGCCTCCGGCACAGATCAAGAGAAAGGAACTGGTCGAGTACAGTTTGCGCCTGATCGCCGCGGCATCATCGAAGCGCCATTTTATTCCAGCCCTATGATTTCAGGCGTCAGCTTGTCCGTCGGGGGTTTCGTCACAACGGAGACCATGCAGGTAGTTGATGTCTTTGGCCAGGTGATACCAGGATTATTCGCTGTAGGCGATTGTGCAGGTGGACTTACTCCCACGGCAGAAATGGGGGGTACGCATCTTGGAGGTGGGTTTGTTCTCGGCTGGGTTGCTGGCAGGGCGGCCGCGACAGGTCAAAATAGTCTTCCGCATACGAGTGCAACGTTTGGTCAGTCCATGGACCAACGGGTGCAGATGAGTGGGCCAATTATCAACGTTGCAGCAGCTCAAATAAAAGCGAAGGTGTGATTGGATAATGAATACTGTTTCCAGTACAATCAAATATGTGTGTATCCTCAACCGGACGTGGAAAATGTTGGAAGGAATTGGGTTTAGTGCATGTACGTACCCGGGGATTCTCTGTTTGGAGAATCCGTGAGAATCTTCAGGAAATGGCTCAGGTGCAAACTCTCTTTTACAACGCTCTATTTGAATACAAATAGAACTCCATAGCGTAGATTGTCTTTTTCTCAATGAATCACTTTATCATATTGAGCTAAAGCACCCAACTATCTTTACAGATGATTTAAAAATTACAGATGGAGTCTTTACTATCACAAGGGACAATGCATCAAATAATACATTAATGCTTAATCAATACGAAATTCTAGTAGCAGATAATCTAAAAACGAATCAGCTATGGAGATTTAATGTTAAAGAAGGTAGTGTACAGTGCATGGCACATATTATAAATCTAGCTGTTCAGGCAGCTCTTACAACGATGAAAGCTGTACTATTAGAGGAGCTTGAGAGTTATCAAGTTCAAAAGGGTTTACCTCATACTCGGATTAATGATATCTATTCGAAAAAAGAAGAAGTTGTTATTGCTTCAACTAAGTTCCGGAAGCATATCTGTAAAGCTTAAGAGGGCAAGGTTCAATCTAGAATCTTTAGAAAGTTGTTCCATTTTAATGGCGGAGGAATTCTAAATCAACTTCAGAATTTAAATATGTATAACGGTTTTTCCCCAAAAATCTTGCTTCTCCAGATATTCATATGCTTCTCGCGCTTCTTGAAACCCAAACATCCTATTTGACACAATTGGCTTGATACGATTTGCCTCTATGAAAGAATTCATGTCCTGAAACATCTTCCGCGATCCGACATTTATGCCCCTTATGATGCAGAGGGCATTTTGTATCAAAGAGAAGCTCGCTGGACTGTTACTCTTTCCACCTAAAAATCCTACCATAGAGACAACCCCTTCTGGTCTGATCGCCTTCAACGACTGCGGTATTGTAGCTTCACCACCAACTTCAATAACGTGGTGCACACCAAGTCCATCCGGAGTCAAAGATTTTGCCTCCACGCCCCAGTCCAGACTTGACTTGT
The DNA here is from genome assembly GCA_000750935.1 of Pseudogymnoascus sp. VKM F-4519 (FW-2642). Taxonomy (NCBI): domain Eukaryota; kingdom Fungi; phylum Ascomycota; class Leotiomycetes; order Thelebolales; family Thelebolaceae; genus Pseudogymnoascus; species Pseudogymnoascus sp. VKM F-4519 (FW-2642). The sequence continues at coordinate 7,034 of JPKD01000190.1, forward strand.
AGTTGAGTACATGGTGGACTCCGAGTTGCTTCAATTTCTCTTCCTTCTCAGAGGTTGACGTTGTACTAATGACAGTCGCTCCAATAGCAAGGGCAAATTGAATTGCGAATATAGACACGCCACCTGTGCCTTGAGTGAGCAAGATATCTCCTTTCTTAAGAGATCTTGACTCAAGACCAAATAAACAATTCCAGGCGGTGACAGCGGCACATGGCAAAGTAGAACCCTCAGCAAATGACAAGCTCTTTGGCAAGAGAACAAGTCCAGTCTCCTCAAAGATACCGTATTGCCGCAAGACCCCATCGCGCTGGCTTCCCAAACTGCTTTGACGGATTTTTGGGGTGACGATGCCGTCTTGGTGATCTTGCATAAAAGACATGCAGACATTGTCTCCAACCTGGAATTCAGTAACTTGTGTGCCTTTAGCAACAATTTGTCCAGCTCCATCCGAGCAGGGCACGAATGAGTTCGTAAGTGGTAATGGGTAACGTCCAAAGGCCATGGCAATGTCACGGTAGTTCAAGGAAACTGCCTCGATTCGAACGAGGCACTGTCTCCCCGTCACATCAGGTATCGACACATTCTCTTCAATCTGAAGGCCAGCAACGCCACCGTTCGGGTTTAATACCCATTGGGAGGCTCTCTTAGCAGGCATCGCAAGAATGGTTTTGGTATAGATGATCGTTCGTACGTCAATGTTGGTGTTGACCACTGCCACTACAGTTCAATTTTTGTAGGTTTTAATGTAAAGAAATATATTTTCCCGCTGAACCTCTAATGATATACGTCTGAAACAGTCGGACATCCCAGAGGTCGTCTCTATTTTCCTTGATGGAAAGCAAAGATGGCCGAAAAGTCGGCGCCGACGTTTCGGCCATCGCACCACTCGTGGTTCTCTCCACACCCCCAACCCCCCCGCCTTGCGCCTTTGCTGTCCGTCAAGGAAGATATGACAGTAGATCTTGTATTTTGTATTAGTCACCCCCAAATAGGACCAGATAATCCAGCATCAAGCTATTAACCAAGTTGTGGCTATGGTCAGGACCATGCTTCATAGCCACAACTTCGTTCATAGCATATACGGGGCTGGGGGTTCGCCGCGAAAGAGAGAAAGTTCGCCAAACATGGTTTAACTGCCGTGGTCTTAAAATAAACCCGGATCTATATGAATTTGTCGAAATGTGAACCGGTGTAGATATTAATGAATGATACGCCACGAAATAACAATTTATATATTTCAGGAAGCACCTTAATCAAGCAGTTTTAATTGGGATTCAAATTTGCTACTTATCACTAACTTACGGAACCATATAGATCCATTACCACTCTATCGATACCAAGTTGTCGTCACGCCGCCGATCATCTCTTGCTCACTGTTCTTTACAACGGTATTTGCAAACAAAGTCTTCTGCCCAGTTGCTCTGATCCGGGCATTGCACCATCCCTTACTAGTAGGGGCTTCATCGTCTTTGAACCACTTATTGATTCCAGCCTTTCGCAGAACTGGGCTTTCCTCAAGTAGGGTATTAATGATAACATCATCATTCGGGACCACAAAGTAAAAGAAGCCGCTTCTGTCAAATCCTCGTTGGTCCTGAGGAGGCTCGATCACCCTGTGAACGGCGGCCTTGAAATAATCTCCTGTCCACCACATCATAATCTCGCCGGCGTTCACAATCATTGCTCCAGGAATATGTTTCACATATTTCCATTGCGCGTCATCGGTGTAGTTTCGCACCTGTAAACTCGACATTGGTTGACTGAACAAGAGTGAAAGACTACTGAAGTCTTGATGGCCACCAAGCAAGAGTGACGTCTCTCTATTTTCCCCTTTTGCCTCAGACATGTAGTACTCCATCCAGCGAGCCCAAGACTCGTCGTGTTTTTCATAGCTGTGGGCATTGACAAAGAACTCCTCATCTTCAATCTCGAGAGCCATGGCAAAAAGCTTTAGGATCTTGGAGAGTATGTCTTTATGGATCATGTCGACCAAACTCTGTATTTCCTCACGGTGAGGCTCCAAAGCGGCCGGTTGTTCATGCAAACTCATATTCCTGTTGATGTTGAAATTCTCGATTCGATCTGGGGCGCCATTGGCGGTCTTCCAGTGTCCGCGAGGCTTGAAGCCTGGGTATTCGCCTTTTCCAAGAATATCGGCCTTCAGTCTGTTCTTTTCTTCCAGCGGTGTACGCTTGAGAATGGTATGGCCGATGTCAACCTGACGAGTGATGACCTCTTCGGAAATGCCATGATTGATGATGACAAAGAATCCATGAGTGCGCATGGCTTTATGGACCTTATCTGCGAGCTCTTGTCTGGCGGTTGGGCCATCGCCATAAAAATTGAAATCCAGAATTTCCAGGTCAGCAAAGTCAAGGTCTTCTTTAGTTGTTTGCACAGGAATAAAGTGATCAACGTTAGGAAGTGCTTTGGACGTCATTTTTTCGTTTTCTTTCTTCAACGAGAGAAGATGAGAGTAATGTAATATATTTAAAACCAGAGTCAAGAAGTGTATGGTGCGATATTGAGACCTCGTTTACAGAAAGAAGTGATCTACCGAATTCAATAGGTCTATCAGCTCCGTTTATTCGATTATCACACCCTAGGCTTGGTACCCCATAAGGGGGGATTAGTTTCTTATTTGCTAACCCCATGGGGCCGATTTCCAGCTCCGAAAAGTCGGCCCTTCTGCCTTCGCGGTAGTCACCGCTCTTCCGGAACCTCGGCTCTGTCTTCCTCTTATCTAAATGGTGTAAGTTATCCTTGGCTCTGATAACCTTATTGGCTCTCTACTTATTGCTACATGCTAAAGAATACTTTTGGTGATCTCGAATCTGTGGTCTTGGGTTAGCTGGACCTGATTAGACGGTTCGCTTAATGATAACCGTCATCATCTGGATAGTGAATAATGAAATCTTTCCATAATAATATCTTTCATTCAAGGCTGATATATGTTCCGGGCCACTCACGAATAGATCGAATTCGCGAATGGCCTGGGCCACCCACGAATATCCGTGTTCGTGAATGGCCCAGGCCA
>JPKD01000191.1:0-11300 GCA_000750935.1 Pseudogymnoascus sp. VKM F-4519 (FW-2642)
ATTCGGGTCAGAAGGTACTATGAATTCCAATGCGAATATTCAAATTCGAATACTCACATTTGATTGTCAAACACGAAGATTTCGAAGATCGACTGTAGACGCACCTGTTAGTGGAATGACATGTTGGACTGGAAATAGCAACCAATCACCAGACGGGAAATTGGACACCATTCGGATGTGGTCGTCCAGGAAAGGAATGACGAACCAATAGAATGAACTGTGCATGGCAGTCATACCATGGACAGCATACATGGCACGGCATGTGTGCAAAGTATGCAATGAATGCAATGTATGCGCTTCATGATGGGTATATAACAATGAGAAGTTCCGGTTCGGTTGCATCCTCAGCAACATAACCCGCCATGCTCTTGGTTCGGATTTTGCAATTAAATATTATTGCTTTGGATTTTCATACCTCGCCCAGGCTGCACCACCAAAATACTGTCAGAGCTATGACGACCACGACACTATTCGCTATGCGGAGCCGTGCGGAGTGGCCTAGACCCGCCCCAGAGAGGGTAGGGGCTGAGAGTCGATGGCTAATGTGGAAGGCGATGTTTTTAGAGTGCGTTGCAGGTTGCCAGGTAAGTAGAGATAAAGGTAGTGTTTAGAACATGGCTGATGGTATATTAGCGTTAGGTAACACTTGCGAGCCGTGGCGTCTAGGGATGATGGGATCATCCGACGTTCCACTCCTGAGATGCCAGACTTGGGTTGGAGGGTTGGAGGGTGGTTTGATGGGCCGGTGCCAGATATGGAATAGCACACATGGTATGCGGGGGGATATAATATAGCAGGCTTGCAGACGATTTGGAATGGAGTAAACCCGCATTTCCTGTTAACCCCATCAACGTCTGCCTCTGTCAATCATTCATGTCGAGTGCCCTGCCCCTCACTGAAACTCCTCCATCGCTACTGCTGCCACGCAGTTGGCCTGGATGCATTCATTACCCCTGAGCGATCCTGTCTCCCCAAGCCACCTCATGTACTCCTCCTCGCCTTTAAACTTCCGCTTGAAGTGTTTCTCTAGCCACCTCTCACCCCCCACCCATCGGAACACTCCATAGCAGACCAGCATCACCATGTCTGGAAACTGACACTCGCTCTCTTCATGATCAGGGTCTGCCACCCGGCAGATCCCCTGCGGCTGATAGCATTTCCAGCACGCCACATATGGTGCAATCCACCCGCGCCCCTCCTGCTTCCCTCTTTCATATGCTTCCTTTTTAGCTCGCATCCACTCGAATCGTCCGGCGCAGCTCTTCGCCATGTGGTCAAATTTCCGTCCCTGCGCCCTGCAGTACAGGCAGCACCATCTCATTACCTCAAGATCCTGCTGGTATCGATCAAGAGCCTCGTTCTTCATATGATCCTGCCGCAGAACCTCCTTCGGCCCAGTCCATTCTTCTTCCCTTCCCCCCCCACACTTCCTGAACTCAAGCCCAAACGGCCGCGCCTCCCTTTGTCCCTTGCCACAAATCTGACAGGGCTCTTCGCCTTCCATGCACCACCTCCAGTCCGCTTTCTGGTCTAGGAACTGGCTGAGAACACCCCTACAGCAGTACAACCTAGCTAGGTAGAGCTGCATTGCCTCCTTGTCCGCTGACTCGTTTCCGCCGCTTTGCGGTTTCCAATGCGATCGAATCATCACAATAGATGTCGCCGCCCGACCATCCCGCCCCGCTCTCCCAGACTCCTGTGAGAAATCCGTCATTTTGTCTGGCGCGTCCACGTGGATAACCCATCGTACGTGGGCGTAGTCGAACCCAATTCCCAGTGCCGATGTCGTTACTATAGCTGGTTGCTCCACATCACCTGGAGAATCACTCACAACCCAATCCTGGCTAAGCGTATCCCAATTCATGATAACTCTCCTCACCAGGCTCGCCGTGAATGTCCTGCTCGCACCGGCTGGGATCGTGATGCGATCGAAGCCACGCAGGACGACCTTGGGGTCATCTGGTCCGTCATGATTGATATTGAGCTGTGGCACTTCGTCGGCGGCGACATTGCCAGTGTTCCTGATAGTCGCGGTCATGGTGTAGACGACATCGTACAAGCGCGGATTGCCGCCCGGGCACCACCTGCGGGGAGTTTGGCTTGAAGAACCACTCAACGCATGCGGGGGAGCGAACTCGCTTACGGGCTGGTAGGCAGGATCCTTGGATGCGACCGGAGGCTTAGTGAAACCCTTATTTGACGTACATGGGGCGGTGTCGCGGATTTTGGCTCGAAGATTCGAGTAGGAGAAGCTAGTATATGAAAGACCATAACCAAATTCGTAGGTGGGAGTGATGTTCTGCCTGTCAGTATTCGGCGAGTACATGTGTACTCATGCCGAACACTGGTTATTTATGCATATACTCGAATTCCTGTATTCTCTCTGGCCTCCATCTCCAGCCAGCAGTCAATACGCAACGGTTGACATTCATCTTCATAAATATGCGTATTTTTGATAATTGGTCAACGTGTTAAGATTCCAATGTTCTCTCCAGCATATCCATCCAACCCCGAAGTCAGCACAATAAGCGCCCTAACATACCCAACCGTCATCGCTGACCTCCTGACCACTCCGGCCATCTACACCCATGACGCACGACTAGCCTGTCTTGTCACTCTCCGACGGCATAGCGCTACTGTCATTGCTGACCATCACCTCAGTTGATAGTGATAACGTCGTTAGATGTAGTTAACTGAGCGCCGGATCCACTGAATGGCTCGGTGCCGGCTGCGACTCCGCTCAGATACTGACTGGAGGGCATACCCTGATTCTGGATCAAATACTTAAAGAAGTCTAGAACATCTCCATTGAATGAGGTCTGTTGGCTTTGAGCGACGAAGCTGAAGACAGTCCAAGAGGAATTAACGCCTTTGAAGAGGGTCCATGAAGTGTTGGCAATCCAGGCCGTAGCGATTGGCGAGCCCGTGCTGCTTATTGGACCCGCACCACCGAGAGCACCGAGCCAGATCATGATCTCGTACGCCCCAGAGCCGTCGGGAGAATCGCTGGTGAAGATATCGTAGGCAACGTCGGCGACGATGTTCGAACCAGAGTAGCTGTTGAGGCAGAGAGAACGTCAAATTAACGATGCGCTACCGCAGAAGCAACGACAAGTGGTATTGGATTGGCTGCGTTAACTTTTGGACAACTTACGTCTACACGGCTCCAGATGTCTCGGGACCCTGGACGCAATCGTCCAGCTTTCAACCTTGCTTTTATGACTGCGGAATGTTGATTGATGATGACGACACGATGTATGTGGCCTACGGAAACGACCATGTTCATGTTGCACAACGATTATATTAGCCCTGCTTATCGGCGTGATTTTTGAGCATTTTCAGGAAAGCATTCAAAATACCGTACATGATATAGACATAGGTTCATGGCTATTACAGTCAAATACAGACTTCATTACTCTGTAACGCGTATAAGCTTAGTCTCTGTCGCTAGTAATTACGCAATAAATGTCGTGAGACAAGAAGTCGTGATATCAAGATCTATTCGCATATGAGATATAAACGCCAAATAATACAGTGATTTTCCTCCTAGGTAGAATGAGATATTGCTTCTATGAGTCTCTGTGCATTGGCGCATCTCTTTGCGGTGTTCTATCCATCTTCTTCAACGAAAGAGAAAGTGCTCGACTGTCTCTCTTGCTTCCCCGCAATTGCATTGATCAGATGGTGTAAACCCCACAACCAACTCCTGTCCCTGCCGACAGTACGCAGCTGACCCCCGCCGGCCACCCCACCGGCAACGAAGTGAAATTAGATCTGCAATTAAGGTTTGCCTGCCAGGGCACGCCAACACTATCTAAGCTAGGGTATTGAAATTCTTCCAATTGATGAGGAGTGCGAAAAGTACGACTAGGTAGAGGCGTCGGCTTATGGGCCTCAATTGGGTGATGCCGAGAGCCCCTCCCTTGACTGCTAAAAGACAGGGATTCAATATCGGATAATTCATGCGGGGGAGGTTTCCCCGCAAGTCGCGCAATAGAAACGGATAAATTATATGGAGATACATCCTCCCGCAATCTACCAGTACTAATCTAATGACGTTTATAAAAGTAATCATACACCCTAAGTTATGAAAACTTTTGTCATGTGTACTGTTGAATTACACCAACTCGGCTATAATGTTGAATCTCAATCTTCTCCCCTTGCTCTCCTCCCTAGCTGTGGTTACCTATGCAGCAAACCTCACCATTAGTAGCCATGGTGGAAATTCGTCCTCCCCACTCATGTACGGTATTATGTTTGAAGATATCAATCACTCGGGCGATGGAGGAATCTACGCAGAGCTGATCCAAAACCGGGCATTCCAAGGCAGTATCGAATTCCCCTCGACGATCGCACCATGGGAAGCAGTTGGGGACGCCAAATTGACCCTTCAAAATACAACAACACCACTATCATGGGCCCTTCCAACATCGCTGCAAGTAGCGCCAAGTAATGGCTCCTTGATAGGTGGAGTTATTGGTCTGCAAAATCCAGGCTGGTGGGGAATTAGCGTGAAGCCGCAGCCTTACTCAGGCAGCTTCTGGGTACTTGGTTCGCACAGTGGCAAGTTCACCGCAAAACTTCAGTCAACTGCGACGTCACACGTCTGGGCAAGCGTAGATATCAAGTCAAAATCTCAGAAAGGAAAATGGGTCGAGCACGAGTTTCAACTCCACCCCAAAGTTGCAGCCCCCAACACCAACAATACCTTTGTCATCGAGTTCCAAGCAAATCAAGGCCCAGTCAATTTCAATTTGATTAGCTTGTTCCCTCCAACGTATAAAAACACGCCGAATGGCAACCGTCCGGATTTAATGGAGGGCCTAAAGAATCTTAAACCAAGTTTCTTAAGAATGCCAGGCGGAAACAATATGTATGACATCCCTTACCCATTCTTACTTCAAACAACTTTAAACTAACCAATTTATTCTAGCGAAGGTGATACTTTTGGTTACCGCTGGAAGTGGAATGAAACCATTGGCCCTTTATCCCAGCGTCCTGGGCGCCCAGGAACGTGGGGTTATGAGAATACTGATGGGCTTGGCCTCGTTGAATATCTCCAAGTGCGTTTCTCTTCAACAATATCTAAGGCTGATCTGGTTGACTGTTATTAGTGGTGCGAAGACATTGATGTCGAGCCCGTTCTTGCTGTGTGGTCAGGAGCGTACTTGAACGGAGATAGCACCAACCCAGATGATATCTCTGAGGCGGACATTGGAATCTATGTTCAGGACGCACTAAATGAATTAGAGTTCATCATGGGCGACGTGAAGTCCAAGTATGGCGCTCTAAGAGCATCCTTTGGGTACCCCCGTCCATGGAAGATAAACTACGTTGAGGTTTGTTCCCCGTTCTTTCCTACGGCCAAGAATACTGCTAAATATATTTTATTATCGCAGATTGGCAACGAAGATCAGCTTTCAAATCCTGCTACTTATGCAAGCTACCGATTCAAGGCATTCTATGATGCAATTCATGCGGCTTACCCATCGATTGTAATTATTTCATCAACAGGTGATCTTACCGCTATTTCTGACAATAGTGCTACCGACTACCATGACTATGCTAGACCAAACACCTTTGCCGCCGAGTTCAACAAGTTTGACAACGCAAATCGTTCCCACCCCATTTTGATTGGCGAATATGCCACTATCGAGGGTAATAGGGCAGATCCATCAGACCCGGTTGACTGGAGCGGTGCTGAGGCGAGGTTGTCATACCCAAATTGGGTTGGAGCCGTTGGAGAGACAATTTTTACACTTGGTGCCGAGCGAAACTCTGATGTCGTGATTGGAGCTAGCTATGCACCAGGATTTCAAAACATAAATGGTTTTGAGTGGGCTGTAAGTTCACGACATCAGTGTTGAATACACTCCACACGGAGTGTTTGTTGCTAATCTCGCCCATAGCCCGATCTAGTCTCCTTTAACGCAGATCCGGATCGAGATATTTTCTCGACTAGCTACTATGCAATTCAAGTATGTATTCATTCCTCCTGCAATTTCGAGACAAATGCTAAAAAAAATACTAGCTTCTCTCTTCCCACCGTTATACCCACACTGCACCGATGACATCCGATTCCAGTTTTGGACCTGCATTTTATGTTGCCGGTGTCAACCATGGTACGACACAATATACCTTCAAAGCCGCCGTTTACAACACCACCACCCCGGTACCATTTAACATTGACTTTGAGGGCCTATCCCAAGGTTCCAAGGCAACTCTTACCATCCTTAATGCCCCCAGTGGTCTTTCTCAGAATGTTCCTAGAGGAGAAAATGTCGTTAAGAGAACCACTACATCATTAACTGCAGAAAAGGGTGGTGTGTTTTCTTTTCAGTTGAAGGAGTATGATGTTGCAGTCTTGACGACCTTTTAGATAGTTATTTGGGATAGACTTTATCCTTCAAATAGATATAAGATGTTGCATAGAGTTGAAAGCTAGTTGCAGGAATTGTCTTCTAAAATAAAAGCTGGGCAAACTTGTAGCTGTATAATTAAAGTATCTGTACACCGAATGACACACAAAATCGCTCCAACGCCGATTCTTGACAAAATATTTCATTTCTCTACAACCTAACATGCCCCCTAAAAAACGGTGACCACCTTATTCATTCAATATGGTTCCACAAGCGTATCCCCCCCGGTTCAAGGTACATCCGACCGTTGCTTGTTTCCTTTCTCTGCAATCTTTGTACAATCTATCTGACCTGTCACTTGTTACTGGAACAGTTGAACGACCCTAGTTTGATGCGCTCTAATTTGTACGTCAACCACAGTTGGGTGGAAGCTCAGTCTAAGCAGAGGTTTAAAGTAACCGGTATGAGGCGACCGCTGTACCTTCTGAGTCGTGTATCTAGACTGATGCTGTATAGACCCCGGAACTGGAGTTCCCTGGGTGAGGCATATTAATACTATATACATTCTAGACATGGGAGAATTGAAATTGGGCCCAAGATGTAATAAAAGCTGTGTCGCGATTTCATTGAACGCAATATGTTAATCGTATGAAGTCCCCGAAGCTAATATTTCACCAGTAATTAAGATCTGACTTCATTAATTTCATCAATTTCGACATATCCTATGTAGTAGCTGTACCCTACCTCCCTAAACCTCTAGACCCGCTCCTCATGCGCCGCCGTCGGCCGGCTCGTTTCCAAGTCCCGCATCTTCTCATCCACGACCGTCTGCTGCTGGCCCCTCGTCCCGATCTGATACTACTTGAGTGTGAAAAGGCGCCCATCCCATGAGATGCTTGTTGTTTATGACTTGCTGGGAGGACGCCTATAGTGTACGGTACAGCCCATAGTGATTGAGAAAAATTCATCAAGTACAGTTCAAAGGGCAAGAGAATTAAATTGCAGGGTGAATTTGTATTCAGTACCGAGGAAGTGTTGAAAATTGTCCGTGAGGCGGAGTTGAAGTCAACTGAGAAAAGACCACGTAGAAGGCCACGCAAACGACCAATTGAAGAAACAGAAGAGGAAGACGTAGAGAATGATTCAAGTGACTCAGAATTGGAATTGGAGGAGTGTGTGGCACGCAGGACTAAGTCAGCTAGAGTATAATAAAGTTTTGTCCGACTACCCCATATGTCCGACTTCCCCATACATTACGTTATAAACAAAGAATATATACCATCGAAACAGCCTGCAGCTACGTAGAGACGCAGCAGCCAGTGCCTGCACACCTACAGCCCGTCACCGGGGTCCGTCTCAGTCCCCTATCAGAGGTTGATAGCGACGCTATACCCAGTAGTGGTCATGACCGCGTCGGTGCCAACAAACGGCTCCGTGCCCGCCCCAAGGCTTTTAATGTACTGGCTATCGCTGAACCCCTGGCTAGCAACAAGGTACGTGTAGAACTCCTTCAGGTCGCCCTCGAAGCTGCCGACCTGGCTGGGAGCGACGAACGAGTACACCTTCATGGAGCCGTTGAGGCCGTAGTAGAGGTTCCACTGCTGGCCAGCGACGGTGGGCGTGTCGATCACAGAGCCCGTGTCAGAGATGGGCCCGGCGCCGCCAAGGGCAGCGAGCCAGATCATGATCTCGTAGTCATGGGAGCCGTCGGCGTTGCCCTCGGCGGTGCTGTCGGAGAAGATGTCGTAGGCGACGTCGGCGACGATGCCGGTGCCGGTGTAGCTGCTTTCGCGTTAGAGAGTGCGCGGCGACTGAGTTGGGGGTGGGGCTGCTGGATGCCGAAAAGGGGTGAATGGGGACTCACGAGTAATCCCACTTCGACGGAATCGACGAGATAGCTGACACCTGATACGCCGTCTCCTGGGTAACAACCACATTTGGGTAGCTCTTAACCTGATAATCACCACCGAGCCACGACCAGTCCGTGGACCAGGCAATGACGTCCCCGGTCAGCGACTCCAAGGTGCTGCACTGGCTCCCCGAGGTTGCTGCGCCCTGGTTCCACAGGTTCTGGTACAGCGTGTACGTGCCCGTCTCGACGGAGTCCCATTGCCCGCAGATTTTGGTGGCGCGCTTGTTGATGGTCTTTGAAGGCGCGGGGGCGGTGGGGGGGATGGCGGTTGCGGCCGCGAGGAAGGAGGCGATGAGGGCGAGGAGCTTCATGGTGAGGTGAGGTTGTTAGTGGGTATGTGGTGGTAATGGGGTAGGCTGGTGATGAGGTGAGAGATAGAGGGCAACTCGATGGCCCGGAGGGGTTCTTATATCAACTCCGTGGACTCATTGCGCAGAGCACACGGCTTCATCTCCCTCAGAGTCCATCAGTCCGTCGCCAGACGGCTCTTCCCTGGTCTTCCCCACACACATGTTTTCAATATACCCCTGTCATTTACCTCGCCCTTTTGTGGGGTAAATGCCTCCCCTCCCCACCGCATATAGCAGATCACCGCCATCTCACCCCAAAGCTTCATCCCCCCTCAATGGCACCAATGGCGTGCACTGACGTGCCGCGAGGACTCAATATAATTGAGGCAACCCGTTACGGCCCACCCGTATGCGGCGCGCGGAACATCCCCGATCCACGAAACAAACTTAAGCTTCCTGTGACGGGGCCTGGGATCGGCGCGAAGCATGGTCCGGCGCGAAACATGGTCCGGCGGGGAAAAGGGGGGCCGGGGGCGGGGCCAATTAAATTCCAGGGCGAGTAACGTCCATCCCTGCGTCCAGAGAGACGCACCCTGTCACGAGACGAATATATGCTTTAGGCGTCTCAATTATTTTTTTTGGCAAGTCTACGAAGGTTTTATTAACATAACGTAACGTATGGGGTAACCGTGCATTTTACACCACTACTACGGCTTCCAACCCTCATATCCACTAACTATGGGCTATAAACGTGTAACCAGCAAAGCGTATTCTGAAGAAGACATACAAAGGCAATAACTAGCTGGAAAAATAGACAGTTTTCATCTATCCGGGCTACAGCAATACACTTCCAAGTTCCAGCTCAAACACTACGCAACCGGATGGCTAGGCGTAAAACAAAGGCGCAAGCTCGTGAGGAAGTCCAATTACTCTCTAATGCAGAAGAAAAGACATTAGTACGATGGATTACACGACTTACAAGTACTGGCTTTCCGGCAACACCTGCGTTAGTAAGGGATTACATGACCAGTGTTGTCAATAGTAATTCTTGGCAATATATTGCGAGAAAAAGGCATATTGTATTGTCACCATACGGCGAGTGCCTATATTATATTGTCATCATATGGCTTGGCAGTATATTGTATTATGATCATAAAGCTTGGCAATATATGCAGTGTAAACAGTGTGAACCATATGACTTATAAATAGTACTATCAATTGCTTTGCGCTAACCCCCCTTTTCACCATTCTATCTTAATCCTTTGCCCAAGGTGTATCCGTAATAGCCAAGCAAGACTTTAAGCACTCTAAGTACTCAATAGTATCTACTCCCAATCGATTGCGACGCTCTGTGACTGTAATCTTAGCCCCTGAGAATAGCCGTTCTGGCTCTGCGCTCATTGCTGGTATCGATAGGATGTCAATCGCCATTTTATGGAGATTTGGATATGCCGTCCGTTGAGCAGGCTCCATCCACCAACCTCTAGCATCACATTCGGGGGTAACTGGCAATTGGCAGTATTTAAGATACTCGTCTTGAAGAAGAGGCTGATAACGCTGCTGCTTTGCCTTTGCCCAACGCTCAAATCCAGACTTTGCATTACTAGGCTCTAAGTCTGATAAACTTATAGGCACAATTACCGGCTTATACAATCCGTCCCATAATGATTAAACTGATGCTTTCGCAGCTTCTATCCAAGATTTTGGCCAATTATCATAGATATAAGTCCATTTCTGGCTTAGAATAAGCACTAATGCAGCAACATATGTAGACGAGCTATATGTTATTAGCTATATCCTATTATATATTCTCTTTTACTTACCGCTCTGTTAAGCCATAGTATTTATCCATTACTTTCCAAGCAGAATTAAAGCAGGGGCTTAATATTGGATCTTGCTCGTATTGCTTCTTCCCATTCTCAAGCTGGTCAAGTAAGAACTCCATCGAGAGTAATACTCGTTCAAGAGTAGCTTGCCGGCCCTCAGTCGCCATTGTAGCTTCATAAAAATGAAGAAGGCAATTGTAGATATTCTGTAGTATAGCCCAATCTGTATCTTGCAAAGAATCATCATGTAAATCCTCAAATTCTTAAATACAATAGTTATTGATAGCCTTCTTCATAGTATCTTTTAAGGCACATGCAAGCATTAAATACCATGAATTCCACCGGGTTTTGTTATCACGTACTAGATGTTTGCCATTTGAATGCTTGAAGAATGAAGCCTGTCGTTGAGGTGATCGTTGAATGTATATGTTCCGGCCCAACCGTCAGATCGGCCAGCTCGCGAGCTGGCCGGCCCAACCGTAAGTAATTTAAGAGTAATCAATTGATCTATATAGCTACGTTTCCTGCTGTGTCTGCCCGTGCTCGTTTCCGACGAGGTCTCTCAACTAGAGCTATTTCTGTACGAGTAGCTACGCCTGATAAATTACCACAGTCATGGTCATCATTATGGCAGTGTACGCTACACTCCTTTGCTTCCTTATAGCACCGGCACCGCTTTGTACTACACTGCCCTTTACATTGACATGATATTCCAACCCGTGTGCTTGTTTTACTACATGGCCCTTTGCATTGACATGATATTCCTACCCGTGCACTCGTAGAAGCCTCTCTAGCTGCAAGCGCTAACGTTACTTGCTATGTAGAAGTAGGAATAATGATATCAGACCATAGAGCTTGCTCTACAACTCCGAGTGATTTTGTAGGTATAAGGCGTTGTATAACACCTGAAGGT
>JPKD01000193.1:0-23622 GCA_000750935.1 Pseudogymnoascus sp. VKM F-4519 (FW-2642)
GAATAGTAATATACAGTTTTATATCAATATCTATTTTAAGCTCGAGTACTACTCGAGGTATTCGAGTACTGGTACTCGAATACCGGTACTCGAGCTTCAATTTTCAGTACTCTACTCGAGGATGCTCGAGTAGTACTCGGAGCGGTATTCGGGCAACACTGATACCGAGGCTACTTTTGGGTGAGGAATATGTACGCACCTTTTTAACATCCAACCCAACATGATATATTTAGGAACATCTTTCCTGACTTCATACACTAACATGCAGTCAAGCAAGCGGCCGTTAAGTCAGCGACTAATTTGCTAATAGCTATATTACCGCTGCACTATTAAAGGAAGATGCCGATATGTCCGGATCCTCGTCAGCGTCAGCATGCGGCTGACCCAATGCTGACCCAATGCTGACGGCGGGGATAATCTGACCTTGGCAGTGCTTGCTTGGTTGGCTGCCGGGATCCGCAGCCTACCTACACGCTTTCTTATTTGGTCTGCCTGGTTTCCGCCGGTAGGAATCGTAACGTTACACTTATTAGGGAAGGGAGGCTATATAATGTGCTTTTGATGTTGTTCCTGAGTATCAAGGGACCAGCGGCATTCCGTTGCCCGTCCCGCCAAGACATGCATACGTCAAAGAACATGCTTAAATTAGACGAGTTTCATCTGTAAATTCAAGGTGGGAAGACTGGACCAAAAATAGACCATCAACAATGGAATGAGGAAATGCACTTTCCCCATGAAACAAGCCCATGATGATATTACAATCACTTTTGCAAGGAGGATACTCGATCAGGCGTGTTTATTGATCCTTACGTCAAAAACTCAGCGTAGACGCGACTGGATTACATCGTCTTGAGAAGAGTTGACTATGCCTGCATTATCTCCACCAATACGGTCTGCTGCGTCTCACGTACGCTCGTATGCCTTGTGATGATTCAACCCACCACGCAGGGGTTCCGGACGCGTGCTCAATTGATTAGTCGACTGTCCATCATCAATACTCCCAGAAACAACGGTAGAACGACGTAGGAGCAGGACGAAATACATGATGAACACTATCTTCCCTCTTGCCACGATACTACGGAACAATCCATCGCGCATAAAAGGCAATTTGAGTCCATCTAGACCATGCGTGTCTTGGCCGGAAAGCCTGCAAATGCGCTTAATAACACCTTAGCGCTCCTCCACGGGCAAAACCGCCGCTAAGACCTGACGAAGGATCCTTAGCTCGAGGTTTATATAGAATAGGAAAGTGGCTGGGTCACATCCTCGGGCCTTCTAAGATGATGCATGCCCTGACGGCGGGCGATGAGTGTGGAGATAGTCACGGCCAATTCATGTAGACGCTTGGCGTGGGGAGATCGGTCCGACAGGTTCCTGGATTTGGGATGAGATGCCATTTAGGGGATGTTGGCGTTCGGTAGTGAGAGACGGCGTGGTTTGGCACGGTAATTCGCCGAGAGTGTTTGTGAGGCATCGTGAGAAGAATGCCTCTTTGTGCTGTGATGGGCCTTGTTTTGCCCACGATTACGCGCAGAGGACATTGATGACCGTCCGAGCCCAACCTACTAAGCCAGGGGTATACAGGGTTCATGCCTCCGACTTGGCCTTTTAAGGGTGAGCGCCAGGCGTCAGCCACCAACTCAAGCCGTGCGATCCGCGCCTCTGCCGCGCCAAGCTTCCTTACCAAGGGTTCCAAAAGAGAGTGCTACCCCGTTGACAGCACCAGATCCTTTGAAAAGGGGGATCGGCGAATGGAGAAGCCGCAAATCCGCACGTAGCTCTCATTAAGCTTACTGTGGAGATGTTCTTTGTGGGGACGCCTCAACGGGAGTGGTTGCTAAATTTACGGTATTCCTTGAACGGTGCTTATAGCATGTCAAAGTGATTGTCCTCACGGCCCGAACGTCAGCCTGCTCGAAGTATAAAGGCATGGTGATCGCCATGAAGATCTATTTCTTTGCCAGAGCAGCTGCATTCTTATCAGTCTCAGTCAACTCCGTTCAAACAAACGTCAATCCATCATTATGGCTTCCTCCCTCATGAAGGCTGCGGCCGCAGCTGTCCTCTTCAGCGCCCCCGCCCTTGCTGGCCTCGGAAAGCCAACGCTCTTCAGCGATGGTCTGTCTCCCCATGTCGACTCGGTCTTCTGGGAGCACCTTACCCCAACCCAGAGCACCTGGGACAGGTGGGGATGGGGATGGATCCCACAGACGTGCTTCAACCACGCCAACGACAACAATGTCAGCCCATACGACATGGAGATCTACAACGTCCACTACACCGACTGCGGAAGTGCGTTCGTCTTCTGCCGTCACAACGCTGCCAACCTTGGGTGAGTCCCCTCCACTTGGAGATATGAACCACACTGACAGTCTCCAGCATAATCGACATGATTGACCTGTTCGGCCGCCTGCCTATCCACGAGCGTCAGTACATCACCAACGTGATTGCTGTTCCAGGTGGTGGCTCTGCCTACGAGACCTCCGCCATCGTTGTCTTCCAGGGCCCCGTCGGCACCCCATCCGTCTTCCAGCACGAGGTCGGCCACGCCGTCGATGCCTACCACAACAGCGTCGGATCCAGCGAGACCTCTCTCTTCAAGGATGCCATCAACGCCGACTCCTGCGTTCCCGATGACTACTCCAACTCCAGTACGTTTATCTACCACTTACGAAATATGACATACTAACCAATCAGGCAACGCTGAGGACTACACCCAAGTCAGCGTTCTCGCTCTCTACGAGATCGTCAACCCCGGCGGCCTCGACCCAATCGGCAACTGGCGCTGCCTGGAGAGGCAAAAGAACGCCGTCAACCAGCTCCAGGGTGATGCTATGATCCCCGGTGGCACCTGCAACTTCCGCTGGGCCGACGCTGCCATCGTCAGCATGGGTCCCGCTACCGGCAACGGCAAGCGCGCCGTTGGCGCCAAGCCGACCCCTAACTTGGTCGCTGGCCAGCCCGGTGTCAAGGAGCTGCCATTCGAGCACACCAGCAAGGTCACCCAGTACAAGGACCTCCACTTCAACGAGGCTGAGTCTGCCAAGGCCTCCAACTTCGCTGTTGAGAGGAGACAGGTTGCCTTCCGCGGTTAGATAGCTGCGGAGCGGTTTTGGATGAACGTAATTGGACACTGTATGTAGTACTTACTGTATTAAGCTTGAATGACTTGTTGCCATTTCTAATTATTTGACTTCTTTGATGTGCCTTGCGGGTGATGACAGCTGTATCCAAAGAAGTATAATTCGAAAATAAATAAATCGTGAATTTGTGAGTCACTTGTATTAGTATATCTTATGTTAGAATCTGATTTTAGTAACTACCATTAAATATATTATTTGTATTAGTTCCCATTACAGGCTCCTATACTAGACGAATATGTTTTGAGTCTCAACCATTAAGATACGTATTAATGATATTCTAGATATTCTAGTAATTACTTAGCATTATAGACTCTCATGCTATGAGAACATATTTTAACTCTTAGCCCTCGAGAAATATATTAGAGACCCTTAGATCCTACGCATACATTACAGTCTCCTACGACACTAGGAATTTGCTTAGAAATTATCTTATAATATTTTAATGTACAGAATCTAACATCCCTAATATGCACTACAGTCTCTCATAGCATTAAGACTTTACTTAGAAACTCTCTGTCGTATGTCTAGAGAGAAACCCCCTCTAAGAAAAGCTAGAAGGCTCGGTCCGAGCCCATGACGTGGATGTCAAGTGTTTGAGGGAGAAGGTTGCCGCGGCTGAGCACATGGTGTCGGGAGTCGACGGAGCACGCCTTGCTCAGGTTGAAGACTCGGCCCGAGCCCATGACGCGGATGTCAAGTGTCTGAGGGAGAAGGTTGCTACGGCAGAGCACATGATATCGGAAGTCGACAGGGCTCGCCTTGCCCAGGTGGAAAGGGCCAGGACGTGCGAAAAGCGATTGGCGGATATGGAGGATACCATGCAGTCTCTGGTCGCGGAAAACGTCAGACTCTGCGCTGTTCGTGACGAGGCCCAGGCGTCAGCGGCTAGATCGGACGAGGCGATGGTAGCCGTGCGTGGATGGCATGAATGAGAGAAGAAAGTAAGCAACCGGCTCCGAAATGAGCGTAATAAACTACGAATGGATCTCGTAGTTGCGGGTTCGTCTTTAGCCCAGGCTAGTGAGGTAACCATAAAACTCAAGGAGGACATAAAGCGAAAGCACTCCGAGTTCCAAGGCATGGTTAATGAAAGGAACGACAAAATCACCAACATACGAAGCACGACCTAAGAAGAGATCCGCCAATACAAGTGACGGATTACGAACTATGACGCTAAGGTGGACAAGCTTAATAGTACAATCTAGAAAGCAAGAGTCACATTCGAACAAGAAAAGGAGATTGTCGCAAGACGAGTCCAGACTCTCGGGGACGAGCGTGATCTGCTACGGACTGTGATCGAGCGACATGACAAGGCTGTGTCGGATTACGACGAGGGTTTAGACCAACTCAAGGTGACCATAGGAGGCCTCCAACAGACGCACGTCAAACTCCTAGCTACTGTGAACAAGTACGCGATACAGGATATAGACGCGAAATCGTCGTTGAATGCCCTCTAACAAGAATTGGATGAAGCGAACGATGTGATTCGTAAGGGAAAGGAAACCACCACCGCCGCCCTTCCTCAACCCCATATCGCCACCACCCTGCACGAGTATGTCTGTTCAAGCTCGTGCGTAATCGAGTACTTGATATATTTAGCTCGAATGACTCGTTGCCCTTTTCTAATTGCTTGATGTCTGTGATATAGGCTGCGGATACTGGGCTCTTGTCTCTGTATGCTCTAACACCACGACTTCGGTCTCATGAATCACCTGAAATCGTTGTCGGCCGTTCTTACCCGACATTCTTTCCACTCCATAGTAAAACATCTTCAGAACTAACGACTGATAGCTTCGTAGTATGGTGCTTCAATGTGACTCATATAGTGCGTACGATGTTATTTTAGACTCATGGCCCGCGCCGGTACTAATTAAGGTTAAAGTTTAGCTAGTCACGCTACGATTAGTACAGAACTCAGAACATAAAACCACGACTGGATCTCCCATTTATTTTCTCTTTCCTCATTAGTTCTTTTATCAAGCCTCTTATACCATCTCGTTAGAAACGGTTCTAATTGCGCAACGACATGGGCCTTCTCCGCCACGATGTAAGCCCGGGGAGCGGGTTTATTGGAGCTAAAGTTCGAAAGATATCAGGAGAATTAGCTGCTGCTGACAATGATACTCCCCGGGGACCAAAGTCAGAGCTCGGAAAGAAGGAACGAGAGCTCGTAATTCTTAAGCGCCAGAAGAAAGCAATGGCAGATGATGTCGACGAGGCCTTGCAACGATACCCCACGATCGAAGGCGCCTACGCCTCAGCTCTACTCACGAAAGTCATATCTGCTTCCACAAAGTGGAAAAATGCACCCGAGCAGAGATTATACGCGAACGGTGTACTATCATACTACAAGTCTGTAAAGCCTAGCCCGTCTGGAAACGTTGAAAAATACTGCCATTTAAATGTGTGCCAAATGCGTGCATCTTGTTCCAAAGTCACTCGAGTCGGATGAGCTTGCATATCTCTTTGGCGTTCGTGAAGTTGATTTATCTGAGCCTCTCAATGGTATGCTTGCCTTTCTTACGCTCCTATCAAGTATGTTGTTAATTCGTATGCGAAGGAATTACACTTGAGACATCTACGCACGAGGCCCTTGAGAAGGGATGGATTGTCATAGTGCCCGATAAGCCAAGATATGGAAGGGAGGCCATTTGGCGATGCATAGTAGTACAGAAATCAATGACTTCTAATTTACTTTATTGTAGGTCAACGTGGAAGGTGCGTTTGTATATTCTTAGCCCTACTTCACTATGTGGTGAGCTGAAAACGACTCTAGGATATCGATGGAAGGCCGCTGGAATTCCTCAACTCAAATCGCCCGGCCCGCCGATACTTATATCTACGATATGTGATGACGTTTTTGCAACAGCAGAGGCTCGGAAACGTAGAATGGTTAGATGACGCGAAAGCAAGAGGTTACCACTGGAGACTACCAGGTCCATATCTCCGAAAATCGATGCTGATTGCACTAGCAAGGCGGTTTTCGGACCAAGGCTTGCCTGAATGTTTTTACAAGTCAACGTTTACTGTTGCAGATGGCAGTCCACAGCGCAGCGCCGAAGAAGAGGATGACCTCGCTATGGCATTATACTATAAGATGCAGGACGATTATGCTGAAGTAACCGGATATAGAGAAGAATACAGTGATAAATCTGACGATGATGAATCTGACGATGATGAATGGGGTGACGATTCAGACTCAGAGGAGGACACGAGCGATGGCAGAGAGTAAAGATAGTGGTAGCAAAACGGTGGCAGAGACTGGATAATCTACTTTAGTTCGAATACTATATACTTGTGCTATTTATGGAATTCTACGTGGTTATAAAGGTCTTCCCTCCCTCCTCCACTAATCCCCCATCGCTCCTACGCCCCCACGCCTCCATCCCCTCACAGTAAACCCCCTATCCCTTTCACATCCCAGAACCTCTCATAACCTTCTGAAGCATGCTCATCCCCGCACCCAGGCAGATCCAAGAAGATCCAAGCCCCATCGCCCCTCCCGACCCCACAAAATCCGGCTGTTCACGCAATACATCGGTCACGGCACTGGCGAATGAGAACTCGTCCTGTCTCAGTACGCTCTTTCCACCACGCTCACTTTTACCCATTTTTCCTTACTTCTACAACACTAAGGCAAGCATGATCCCGATTCAAACCCTCCAACGACATCATCGCAACACTCCAGAATGTCCTCAAACGGCGCGGTGTAGTCCAATCTTGCGTGAGTCGACGCCATCCCATACAGCACGCCGCCCCCACCACGCACTAGCCCACGCTAGCTCAGGGGCACAACGCCAACCCTTGCAAGCGAAGTGCCACTTTTACCCTTTTAACCACTGTCAGGACTCTAAGCGACGCCCCGACCCGGGCGCAGCTCCGACCGACGGCAAGATGGGCAATAGGTTCGTCCGTCTGACAGGACCTGACAGCGCCATAACGGTAAACCGACATTAAACCAGCCCTACACCTATGCCTTGCGCTATTCCCCTCCTGTCAACCGCCCCAGATGGCCCCTTAAATCTGCAAGGTACCCGGTTAGTGCAAGGCCGAATTGGAGTATGAATACGGCCTAGAATGAAAAAAGTAAGAAATGAAGACCGCCGGAGGAATCTCCGCTTCATGTGATGTATATAGACACCCGTCCCGCCCCCTTCTAGCTTCTCACTCCACCACCACCCTCATTTCGCTGACTAGCTCGCATAGTCACCACGCTCGTTTTTGTGTTTGTTTTTGTTTTATAGCACACACTCCCTCGTTGTCGCTCGCGATGAAGCTCACCAACATCGCCGCCGCCTCGGCGGCCATCCTCTCCACGTCTGTCCTGGCCCGCAGCACTGTCTATGTCACAGTCGTCACCTGTGACACCCCTGTGCCCACTTCGACTCGCAGCACCGTCTATGTAACAATCGACACCTGCGTCGCCACCGACGGCCCTCTCCCAACCGCCACTGACGCCTCCCCCACGGACGTTGTTCCCACGGGCGTCCCCACCACGGATGTCTCGCCCACGGACGCTGCTCCTACAGCCACGTCCTCCGCAGATGATGCCTCCCCCACCGAGGCTGCTCCCACGGATGTCTCTCCCACAGACGCCTCTCCCACCGAGGCCGGTCCCACCGATGTCCCTGTTCCAAGCGGCAACCCTGACGGCCCCTACCCCATCACCGGGAACACCGTGAACTGCCGCTCTGGTCCCGGCACAGACTTCCTCATCAAGAAGACCTTCGCCAAGGGCAGCATCGTGAGCATCACCTGCCAGACTCCCGGCACCAAAATCAACGGCAACGAGATCTGGGATCTGACCACCGACGGCTGCTTCGTCTCCGACTTCTACGTCAAGACCGGCTCCATCACATACGTCAAGCCCAAGTGCGACGCCTCCTCCCTCCCCGACGCTCCCACCCCACCAGACCACGGCGACGCCGGCGAGATAAAGAACGACTACCCCTACGGCGCCAGCACCTGCGGCGACGTCGACCGCTGGTACTACTACGCGTGCCAGTGCACCAGCTTCGTCGCATGGCGCATCAACGACCGCCTCGGCCTCAACTTCCACAACAAGTACAAGGGCGCTGCATGGGGTGACGCTGAGTCCTGGGACGAGGCTGCTCGCCAGACCGGCGTCCTGGTTGATAACAAGCCGGTGCCTGGGTCTATTGCGCATACTAATGCCGGCGGTGGAGGAGCGGGACATGTTGCGTGGGTTGCGGCTGTCCAGGGCGATATGGTCACCATTGAGGAGTACAACTATGTGAATGTGGAGGGATACAGCACGCGCACGGTGCCGGCTAGCACCTTTGATTATATCCACTTGTAAGTGGATGTGCGAGGTTTGCTTTTAGCAGCGGCGTCGGCAACGACGACTGCGATGTTGACGACGGTGCTTGATGTGGGAGCGATGAGATGGTAATAACTTTCGAGCTTTGTGTTGCTACAACACGCTTTTATCAATATTTATGTACACATAGAAGAAACGAAAATGACATTATTTTATGCTTTTCGGCCCATGATGTGCTGTGTGTGGTAATATAGTGTAGTATTGGACTCTGGGTCGAGGAGGAACATTTGAGTATTTCGACGCCGCCTTCTCCCAGGAGACAGCAGGACTACGATCTGCAGATGATAAAGTTCTCGCCAGACAAATTCATGGCGGCCGTGGAAAATGGCCTGTAGGATGTCGCCAATGAGGTCTATAGTCTTTCCACCAAAGTCGACGATATGGCTGTCGATCTCAGGAAGGGCAAGAATTGTTGATAATAGTAGGCAAACAGTAGCTGGGAGCGACGACAAGGGAGTAACGACAGCAGCAGATAAACGGTGACAGGAAGTAATGACAGCAGCAGGCGGCAAACGGTGACAGCCAGCGAAAGTTTGGCTGTCGTGGGGGTGTTGCCCGTATGCTTGTCCGGTTGAGAACTTGCTCGATCCGGTCCATTTTCCCTTCCCTTTTCCAGTGAAGGATGGTTATGACATATCGTAGGTATAATTACCGACGGGCCGGACGATTAGGCGTCAAGAACACAAGCTCCTTCCCGTCGAGCTCCCTCCATTTTCCAGGCTTCATATATTCGTGTGATGCATTGTCCTGCTTGAGCAGTATACATCTCCAGACGATATCTTCTTCTGGGGCCGGCCTGTCCGAGACAAAGACTATATCGCCGCTGGGCCGCCCTATTTGGGATTTTTTTTAAAATGGGATATATTTCTAAGTTATATTATAATAAAATAATTGCACGCTTCAATTCGTCTCCTGTCTCGTCTTATAACGATCGACAGATCCCTTCGCGACGAATACCTCCTTCTGCACACCATTCGTCTTGACCTTCTCTGCAGTCTCAGACCCCCAAGCACCACCACCCGGCGTGTTAATCACGATCCTATCACCCTTGGCCATCTTGACCGTCGCCTTTCCTCCAAGGTTGACTCTGCTCTCACCATCCTCACCCTGCCTAACCCAGTCATTCCTGCCCAGAGCACCCGGTCCGCCGCCCTCCAGCCCGTACGGGCGATGACTGCGGCGCTCAGACAGAATAGAGCACTGAACAGGCACCAAGAACTCGATATCGCGGACCACACCATCGCCACCGCGATGCAGACCGACGCCGCCAGAGCCCTCTCTCAGCGAGAATTCGCGCAGGATACATGGGTACCTCTTCTCAAAGATCTCCGGGTCCGTGATACGCGTATTCGTCATGTGGGTGTGTAGACCGCTCTGTCCGTCCCAAGTAGGGCCGGCACCAACACCACCTGCAATCGTCTCATAGTAGCCGAAGCCGTCGACGTGCTTTCCATCCTCTCCCTTCCCGCCTGTGCCAAAGGTCAGGTTGTTGCAGCAGCCCTGCGAGGCGGCGCAAGCGCGGAACGCCTTCAGGATGACGTCGGTGATACGCTGGGAGGTGAGCACATTTCCACCGACAACGCCAGCGGTCTTCGATGGCGATAGGAGCGAGTGGGCGGGGATGCGGATGTCAATCGGGTTCAAGCAGCCCTGGTTGAGCGGGATATCGGATTTGATGAGCGCACGTAGACAGTAGATGATTGCGGAGTGTGTGATGGCAGTAGGGGCATTGGTGTTGCCGAATACTTCGCTGCCAGTTCCGGCGAAGTCGAAGATGGCCTCGCCCTTGGCGGCGTCGATGGTGACCTTCAACGCGATTGGGGTTCCGTCATCCATGCAATCCACTGCTTCCAACACAGAGCCGAGGTTCTCTGAGGTCGATTTGAGGAGCTCGCGGACGGCGATTTCGGCCGTGCTTTGGATCGCGTACATGTAGTTGTGGACGCACTTCAGGCCGTACTCCTTGATCAGGCCATTGATGAGCGAAATTCCCCTCTGGTTTGCTGCAACTTGGGCGCGCAGGTCAGACAGGTTGTCTTGGAGGCATCTAGTTCCTGAGCAGCCTTCGAACTTGGCGGGCTCCTTCAGAAGCAACTCAATCATTCTCTCCTCGTTGAAATGACCACCGCTAACGAGCTTCTCAGCCTCGATAGCAGCACCCTCCTGCCACAGCTGGTTGCTTGTCGGAGGCATCGATCCAGGGAGGGAACCACCGATATCCGCGTGGTGTCCTCTGGATGCAACGTAAAAGACAATCTCGCCTTTCTCAAATACGGGCGTAATGACAGTAATATCTGGCAAATGAGTTCCTCCACATGTTGGGTGGTTTGAGACGAGAACATCGCCTTCGACGAGTTTTCCAGCCCAGTACTTGTGTTGGTATCGAACGGCAAACTGCATCGATCCAAGATGCACTGGCACGTGGGGTGCGTTGGCGACCAGGCCTCCGTCAGGAGAGAACAAAGCGCAAGAAAAGTCGAGACGCTCCTTGATGTTGGTGGAAACGGAAGTCTTTTGGAGAGTTCGTCCCATCTGCTCAGCAATCGACATAAATCTGTTGCCGAAAATGGACAGCTGGATAGGGTTGATGCTCGTATCCTTGGATTCGAAAGTAACATCAACATTTGGCTTCTCCTTCAGATCGATCAATACACATCGTTCGAGGATATTCGCCACAGCTTCGGGAACGAGGACAATGGTTTGAGTCTTATCAATAATCATTGCAGGGCCCTTAATCTGAGAGCCGACCTCAAGATCCTCAAGCTTGTAGATGGGAGTGTTGACTGATCCTTTAGACGAGCCGAAGTAGACCTTGGAAATCCCTTGGCTCTTTTGTGTGGAAACCTTCTTTGGCACAACTTCTTTCATCTATGTATCTATTAGCTAGCTCCTCTTTGAAGGAATGCTTTAACTCACCTGCATGTAAGGGCTCTTCTCCTTCCCGTGAGACGAAGAACCGGTACTCCTGACACGGATATCGTCGACAAGAATAGCCTTATCCTTTGTCAAGAAGCCGAATTCTATCAGGTGCCTCTTCTCAAACTCGGAAGCAAAGTTCCAATCCTCACCCTTGAGAATCATGAAAGAGGTGCTTGTACCAGCATGACGCATATTAAGATACAGCTCATGGTGGATATCCTTGCCTGCAAATCCTTGAGACTCTAGGTCTTCTGTGGACTGTTTAACAAGCGCCTCCAGCTTCGACTGGAACATGTCTTGAGTTGTGTCGTTGAAAACATCAGCAGCAGGCTGTTGAACCTCGTTGACCACATCCGCCAATGCCATTCCGTAAGCAGACAGGATGGAAGAGTATTTGTGAATGATGATTCTTGAAATACCAAGAACAGCAGCCACAGAGCATGCATGCTGGCCACCAGCACCACCAAAGCAAGCAAGGTTGTGAACCGCAGTGTTGTGGCCACGAGCTTCAGTCAATGCTCGGATAGGGCGCGACATGGACTCATCTGCAACGTTCAAGAAACCGAGAGCGACCTCCTCAGGGGTAAATTCGATGCGTCCGTTTGACTTCTGTTCCTCGTTGATAACGGCAGTAAGCTCAGCAAACTTCTCTCCCGTGATAGCAACATCAAGAGGCTCGTTTTCGTTGGGGCCGAAGATTTTTGGGAAGTACTCGGGTAGAAGTCTGCCCAGGAAGAGATTGGCATCGGTGACTGTAAGAGGTCCGCCCTTTCTGTAGCATGCTGGCCCAGGGTGAGCTGATGCCGACTCGGGGCCGACAACGAACAGGCCGTTCTTCCAGAAGAGCATGGATCCACCACCTGCTGCAACAGTGTTGATATCTAATTGTGGCGATTGAATAGACACACCAGCTGTTGTGGTCTCAAATACGTGGTCGTATGTGCCCGAATATCTCGACACATCAGTTGAAGTTCCTCCCATATCGAAGCCAATAACAGGCACCTTCTCGGCAGCATCGTATGAAGTTTGGGCATAGCCAACAACACCACCGGCTGGACCAGACAATATCGCCTTCAGTCCGCTAAATTTGCGGAAATCAACAAGGCCACCATCCGACTGCATGAACTCGACTCTGGTAGTCTTCGAGGCAAGACCGCCTTGGAAGTTTGAAGATATCGAGTCGATATAGTTTTTGATAACTGGAGTGAGGTATGCGTCTGCCGTGGCGCTCATTCCACGGGGAACAACCTTGATCATAGGCTGCAGGGCCGATGATAAGGCGACTGAGAAGCCCATCTTTACAGCTGCGTTCCCAATTAAGTTTTCGTGCTGGGGATAGGTATAGGAGTGAAGTAGGACAACCGATATCGACCTGTATCCCTCTTCCTTCAACTGGAGCAGCTGTGCATTTACAGCCTCCATATCCGGCTTGGTGATGATTCGCACATGCTCGCCAGTAATTCCTCGAACAACATCCTCCGACTCTTCAATGGGTTCGGGGTTTTGGTTCTCGGCATAACCCTCGAGTGTGATGCGCTCGTCAATCTCAACAACCTTTTCAGACAGCACGTCTGGTTTTGAGACGGAGAGATCGAAGATGTTTGGTCGTGATTGGTTTCCAATGACCAGCAGATCCTTGAATCCGCGTGTGATGAGGAGTGCTGAGCGAGCACCCTTTCTCTCCAATAATGCGTTGGTAGCAACCGTCGTTCCCATTCTCAGGGACTCGATTGGGGTTAAGTCGAGCAACTCGCCGCGGGGCAGGGTCCTGCCTGTCGCAATTTCGAGAACTCGCCTGATGCCTTCGGTTGGGGCATCTTGGTAGTTTCCAGGGTCGACGGACAACAGCTTCAAGATAATGTCGCTGCGGCCAGGCACCGAGGCGTGGACATCGGTGAAAGTTCCACCACGATCGATGGATATCCTTAGCCTTCCGGCCGCCGGCTTGTGTTGTCCCACTGCCATGTTGAGGGGTATATGATATGGAATCTAAAAAACAGTCGGGCACAACAATCAAAGAGAGTACAAGAAAACAAGATTTAATGGCATGGACTGAAATATGGGGTGGGAGAGGCTAAGTTATAACCTAATCACCTGAAGTCAGCATCAGCACGCAAGCTCCGGCAACATAACTTCCGGCACCATATGATCGGATCCTGATACCGGGTTGCCACAAGAGACCCACGAAACGGGCGAATACTACACTTACAGTTGCTTCCGGTTACAAATGACTTCTTCTTTGGCAGTTGAATTGCGGGGAGAACGTGGGCATATCGCATCGGAGGGGTCAAATGCATGACGAGGTGGACATTTACGATCGGGATCTGAAGCCGATCGCGCTAGGGCGGCACGCTCTCCGGCCGGCCGCGTACCATGGAAGGGCGGACGGGGTATAACAACCATCACAGCGGAATAAAAAACTGGAGTAGATTTGCCTCGGGCGTTCCTGACCCGCACTTTTATCCCCGCAAATGATAAATGACCGAGTCAAAATTTGTATCTTGTCTCGTGCGATCCAGCGGAAAGAGTCCGGTGCCTGGGGCCGGCAGCGGAGGCAAAGATGGGGAGAGGAGATGTGGATATCCTAACTTCTCGGCGTAGTTATGTATATATGCGTGGACAGGACTTTGTATTGAAAGCTACGTGTATATTGTTTCTTCACCCTCAAAATGATCGAATCCGGCAATAATGCAGCTCTTTCAACCCGCCTCCTCGCTCGCAACAATAAAATAACCCTGACATCAGGCCTCGCCCCTAAATATCTGCAAGCAAACTTAATTATCCTACCCTCCCGCTTCGCATCCGACTTTCTGCTTCTGTGTCATCGCAACCCAGTCCCATGCCCACTACTCGCCTCTTCACGCACACCAGGGTCCGCCACGGCCCTGAAGTCTCACTTGCCTGGAATCTCTGATGCCGCGATCGCGTCAGCGCTTGATATTTGCACAGATGTCCCGTTATACATGGTATATGACGATGGCAAGCTGGTCAAGTCACACTGCTCAGATATTGCTAAGGAGTGGACGGATGACCACGTCGCATTCCTTATAGGCTGCAGCTACAGTTTTGAGGCCGCCTTGACAGCAGCTGGTCTGCCGCCGAGGCATACGGTCATGGGCCGCAATGTCCCCATGTATGCGACGAATATACCGCTCTGCGCTGCGGGCGTGTTTACCGGCGGGACTTACGTAGTCAGCATGCGGCCGTACAGGAGAGCGGATGTCGAGAAGGTCCGGGAGCTGACGAGGCCGTATGTAAGCACCCATGGCGAGCCTGTTGCATGGGGCTGGGATGCGGTGGAGAGGTTGGGGATCAAAGATATCAATGCACCCGAGTTTGGTGATATGCCGCTGGATCTTGACCCAGCGGATGACGAGATTATACCAGTATTCTGGGGGTGTGGTGTTACGCCCCAGCTTGCGGTTATGAAGGCGCAATTGCCGGGTCGAGTGATGGGACATGCCCCAGGGCATATGTTAGTGATAGATGTGATGGAAGATGATGTCGTCGAGAAGATTTAGCTGTTCCACTGTGTCCAATCAAAATCCATATTCGCATCAAAAAATTCAAACCCCTCCTCCCAAATCCTTTCGTCTCCCGCGCCAGCTGCCTCGAACAAATTCGTATCTATGTTGGAAAATATGCCAGCGTTGGCGTTGTCGCCATCTATCTGCGACAAGAATGCTGCGAATGGATCTGGTAGTGGTGCAAGAGCTTCTGGGGCTTGTTTCTGGATCACAGACTCATCGGAATTCTCCAATCTCGTCATAGGGTATAAGCTAAGCAGAAGTCGATGCAATGATTTGATATGCGCATTGCCCTTGTCGGCAATTCCATTCAGGACCTCTAACGCCATATTCATGGCAGCACGGTCTCGGGCGTTGTACGGGAAGGCGATATTGACCATGACGAGGATGATTGCCGCCGAGAAAGCGTGTTCGCCATCCATGTAGCCGTACGTTGCTAGTTATGTTAGATTGTGCCATCCAGGACGAGACTTGGGTGTCTTACCTATCAGATTCTGCTTGGAAGCTGTAGACATGATTGCAATACTATTCCGTGCTGCTGAAATGCAAGTATCAATGACTGCAATTGTAGTTGGAGACAGTTCAGTCTTCCAATCGCTTGTGTGGTTTGTTGATTCTTTGCTTTGAAGCCGGCTTCGAACAACGTGGAATACAAGCGGCCGAGCAGTCATATTAATACACTGCGAATAGTGTAGATATATTGAAACCGCCTCACGAGAGATTTCCTTGTCAAGTTTAGTAAAGTCAAAATGAAGCACCTGAGGAAGGTTTGTGTGCCAATTCGACAGGTCAGTAAGAATGGCCTGTACAGAGCTGACAAGACTGTAGTTTTCTGTGCGTGTCCTTCGATATAGATCTTTCATAGTTAGTTACGTACTTCCGAGAGCCAAGGATAACTTACTAATCATTATCTTTCCTAGTATTCGTGACAGCTCTGTATAATGTAACAGGACGGTAGCTGGGCACATTTCAGGTTCGTCGGGCTGATTTGGTTAGTAAGGGATATTGTGTGTGAGTTTGAAACTTACCAGTCTTGAAGGAGGCAGGACTCCAATGTCCTGGTCGGCAATTGACAATGGGTTGCCAGATTTGACACAAAGAATCCTGGGAGTATTAGCAGGCATTTAACAACCTGACAGTCTTCCTACCTATCCATGCTGTACACAGACCACCACAGTCGCCGCCGATGTTCTCGAGCCCTGTCGTCGAGATTCTGATCGGGGACTTCCTGATGTAACCCCATTGATATGGCCATACGCAATGCCAAGCCAATCTGTCCATATTAGAGAGTACTACATGGAAGAGGATATCGCTTACATAGAGAAATGCTGCGTCTCGACGATTCAGATTCTGGAAGAAATATCCAACCAGGGATAGAACTTTGATGAATGTCACAGATCCTTGCTCATGAAGACCTGGAAGCAGCTGCATTGCTTGTTGAAAATACTCAAATCCAGGAGGTCCATCGTTGCTTGTCCATTGATTGACAGAGTACATTTGACCAAAGGCCAACGTGAGCAGTACTTCGCAATAGACAAGGCAATCGTCCTTGTCCGATACATCCACCGGCCTATCATATATTTCATGTAGGCTCTCTTCGAACAAATCCATATCTGTGAAGGAGAAGATAGTCCCAAGATAGGCATACTGTGCGGCATAGAGACGCTTTGCGAATGCGAATGGTGGGAGTGAGATCTTGGGCTGGCAGTCCTGAAACGAATTACGACGAATGGAGAAATTCGTACGGCTTTGGGTGGGCGCATCGAACTCGATTCCGTTATTGAGTTCTGACTGAAAGGTTTTAATGAAGTCTTGGAACCTCAGACCGAGACTTGTGGACGACGAATCCCCCAGATATTCTATTATATTATAAGTCTTATTCTCATATATTGCGTTGCAGTACTCACGTCGCTCTCCTCCCCCGGGGCTCAACACAAGATGCGCCGTCCCTTCAATCAGGGGGTTCTTATCAATATCATCTTTGTCAGTGTCACGACTGATGGTAAGTTGAAGAGGAGCAGAGGATTCCGCGGTAACGCTTTCGGCATCCAGTATTTCAGATGTGGCAGCGACAGAGCTTGGAGTCACGGAGGCTTCTTCGGCCTTGGTCTCATACGCTTTGATTCGAGCCTCTAGGTCAAGGAGGTAGCTATTAAAGTTCAGCATAACTGAAGGCTAGAGATGGAAATGAAGACACCCACCCTTCCGAGACCAACACCTTCTTCTGCGAGTTTGGATAGATACAATCTTGTCTTGAGATGGCGCAAGTTCTGCAAGGAACTCCACCCAGACATTTCGTCTTTCGTTTTCTACATCTATTGCAGCTGCTACGATTCAGTACGTGTATAGCAAACGTTCCTGGAAAGACCTCACGCGATGGGTGCCCGCCTTATGTGTCCCCCTGACTCTGGTATAGATGACATTCCGATCGATGGCTCCTTGAGATATCGACGGGCATTGTAGGCCGAGAGTGGCGGTTCGGCCTAGGGATGAGCAATGTAAACTTTGATGGTGATTCTCCCAGTGATCATGCCTCCTCTTCAACCGAGTTACCGTGATAGTCTCCTCTGTCGGCGCCGACTACGAACAGCCTTGCCTGCCACGACGGAAAAAGGTCCGCGACGCGATAAGGTACGCATGACGTTGAACTCCGCAAAAGTAAAAATTTCGGCCAATCAATACTGCCACGTTATATTTTAGCCAATCTTCTGTCCCTGATCGACATGGTTTAGTCGATATCAGACTAGCGTTAGAGTGGCGATAAGGCTCGGTATGAGATCCCGATCTCTTGGTAGGGCGGGCCCGAAAAACCTCTAGAAAGAGATAACTCAACCACGAGATAGGGAGGCGCATGGAGAGATGTGGAGATTTGCGGGGAATTGTGGGGGAAAGCATGGCGATCCTTTTCTTTATCATTTCCTCCGCAAACTCCTATATATGACAAGGTCTAGCCAACGGTTGGCGTGACAAATATCATCAACTTTGCCACGAACAGTCTATCATTTTTTGAATACTATTGACTCTACGCTCGCTCGCCCATTCATCATACCATTGAATATGGGCTCCATCGAGGAAAAGGAATTGCCTCTCGAAACAAAGGTTTCCGACAGCCAGGTCGAATCCCGCGATGACCACTATATCGATCCTGCCAAGCAGGTCAAGCTGCTGGCAAAGCTAGACTTATGTCTTATTCCAGTCATTATGCTTGTCTACCTTTGTTGCTTTTTGGATCGTTCAAACATTGGTGTGTTTCCTTCAAGGCCTTGAAATTACCCCTTTCTGACCCAAGCCAGGCAATGTCGGGGTAGCTGGTATGCCAGAGACCATTGGTGCGAGTCCCTCGCAGTTCTCCATCGCCGTATCCATCTTCTATGCCACCTACGTTACATTTGAGACGCCATCTGCCCTCCTCTTGAAGAAATTGACGCCTCGCTATGTTATTACCGGACTGTGTGTTATCTGGTCACTCGCCACCATCTTCTCGGGCTTCATCCACAACGTTGCTTCTCTGTACGCTACGCGATTGATTCTCGGAGCCTGCGAAGCTGGTCTGTTTCCCAGTTTGAATTTGTACTTGACGATGGTCTACCAGAGAGATGAGCAAGCAAAGCGTGTTTCGTACTTGTTCGTCTGCGCCGCGCTTTCTGGTGCTTTCGGTGGTCTCCTTGCATATGTCATCCTGTTCATGGATGGCCTTGGCGGCTTTGAAGGGTGGAGGTTAGTCGAGCCTTCTTGCGCAATGGGTTGTCACTGACATTTTATTACAGATGGATCTATATTATCGAGGGTCTGTTCAGTGTGGTCTGTGCAGTAGTTGTGTTCTTCGGTCTCCCAAACGATCCAGGAAATGCCTACTTCTTAAGCAAGGAACAGAAGGAGTTTATGGCTATCCGATATGAGAGGAACAAGGCC
Organism: Pseudogymnoascus sp. VKM F-4519 (FW-2642); assembly: GCA_000750935.1. Taxonomy (NCBI): domain Eukaryota; kingdom Fungi; phylum Ascomycota; class Leotiomycetes; order Thelebolales; family Thelebolaceae; genus Pseudogymnoascus; species Pseudogymnoascus sp. VKM F-4519 (FW-2642). The sequence goes on from JPKD01000193.1 coordinate 18,843, forward strand.
TACAGCGGTAGCCAGGACTTTAGCTGGGACGAGGTTAAAATAGCCGCCACGGATCCAAAGGTTTATGTTAGGTGAGTTTATGCGCACATACGAGGAATATCTGCTAATTCTCGCAGCGGCGCCATTCAATTTTGTCAAGATATCCTTCTGTATGGCTTCAGCACCTTCTTGCCAGCCATTCTCAAGGAGATGGGACATTCGACTCTACAGACTCAATACCTCACAATCCCCGTTTACGTTTTCGGTGGTCTCTGCTTCATGCTTTTCGCCTACATCTCTGACAAGATGACTCTCCGTAGTCCAGTAAGTCGGCCACTCCTTCATTGTGGGCTTTTCTAATATGTGGCAGTTCATCTTCTTTGCCAACATCTTCGGCATCATCGGCTACCTCCTCCTTCTCTTCGTATCCAACAACAGCGTCAAGTTCTTCGCCACCTTCTTGTGCGCCATTGCCGTCTACACAGGCCCAGGTCTCAACGTTGCATGGCTCAACGTAAACATTGCGCCGCATTACCGCCGCGCAACCGCTATCGGCATGCAACAGTCGATGGGTAATGTTGCCGGAGTTGTGGCTGGACAAATCTACAGAAAAGCACCCTACAAGTTGGGCCACGGATTCTCGTTGGGTATCCTCTGTTTATCGCAAGTGTTGATTGTGGGCAAGGCCGTTTATATCAAGAGGTGCACGGCCAAGAAGGCGAAGATTGCAAGTGGCGAGATTGAGGATACGAGGAAGGTGAAGACTGGAGACTGGGAGTTGGATTTCAAATACCATATTTAGAAGCGTGTATGTGGAGGTGTATTACTATTACGAATTATTCAAATGTTTAAATTTTAGCTTGAAGGGGAAAAGGATTCCGGGGTTGGGTATCATGCTCTTAGTCTTGCCTGTAACTGCTTGCTATCAAACGAATGACCGTGTCATGGAACCACCATCCCTGGCCAAGCCTTCTCCACTTCCTAGTATGCCCTCATTCTTGTCTGCTTCCTCAATATCCTCGCAACCCCATAGTAACGTCTCTCACTTTCACCGTCGAACGCATCAACTCAGTGATAGAAGCCAGGAGGCGAATTTTGGCCATCATGGCATATAAGGTATTTAATCCGAATGAAGCAAAGACCTGGTCGTTTATCACTTCAAACGCCACGACGTTGCTAAATTCTCACCCGTACGGGAAGCCAACCCACATCGTGTAACGCCAAGACTCCAATGATCTTCCAGGATCGGAACTGACACCATAACGTGCAATGAGTTCTGACGTGCAATGCAGCTTCAGAATTGGCAAATGATAATCTTAACTATGTGACATTATAGCTAACCCCGGGGTAAATTGATTGGATATAAAATGGCAGATTTCGCGATTGGCTGGTTTTACGAGGCTGGTAACAATATCGAAGAGCCAATTTGCACAGTCGCCAGCGCTGAAGGTGCTAGCGCTACCGATTCCTATGGCACAGGTCGAGTTTACTCGAAAATGATAATTGATATTGTAGTAATATTCTGAGCTACACAAAGGAGTATGGCCGAGGGCGTTGAGAAGATGGGATGGTGTCTATATTCAGATTTCGCGCCACGAATTGCTGTTAGTGACAAACGACGACATCAAGCTAGTATGTTAAATCCATCTCGAAACACACCCCAATCTTCTTTTATCTCTCATATCATAACTTCGTACCTGCTCAAACGTGGGGGTGTGTCCATTTCGCTGACAATTCGTGTGGTTGATGACCGAGCCTCCAACCGGAAACCCGGTTTAGCCCCAACACTGGCTTTGCCGTTTGCCAATGAACGTCGTGTATGCAAGTTAAGCCTTTGAAATCTGTTGGACCTACCTCGAAACACACCCCGAATATTTTTATCCCTCATATCATATCATAACCTCGTACCTTGCATGTCGTGCTTAAACGTGGAATTGTACCCGTTTCGCTGACAATTCGTGTTGTTGATGACCGAACCTCCAACCGGAAGCCCACTATCATAGGCAACAAGGTTTTTGATAGCCTATGCACTTAACCAAGTCTCCGATCAATGTGAGAGATCAAGGACCACTTTTTTCTTAAGCTATGAACTCCAAACGCCCACTGGAGGAGCCGCATGGGGATGTTACTTACCAACGGACATTCAACCAACTGTATCCCATGGGACTGTCGGTTTTATTAGGGGAATACTCGGGAATATGATATTCTGCACCTAAATCGGGTGATTCCCACGAGTTCCCTTCGGGTTGCAGTGTCGACAATTATCACAAGGCAGAATACTATATATAGTAATATAATAATCAATTGAATTATCTACTCTACTCAGTTGGCTTCGTGCCTTCATATAGGATTTCTAGGGGGTAGCATTAAACCCTAAGTTCCTAACCACTGTTTCCTTAGCTGGTTACTAGACTAGGAGAAGCTAATGGGATACCCTAGAGAAACGCCTAAATACAGGGCTATTAATTGGCAATTCTCAAGTTATCTCCGGTATCTCCAACAATACCCCTAGGGAACGCCCTAAACCTAGGCTATTCCTTGGCAATCCCTACGTTATCCCCGATATCTCCAACAGGTTTCCCCTAACAACCATCATGATTCAAATCCAAACCGTGATGACAAAACACTCCCATCGTTTGTCCTTGGGCCGATGTTTCGGTGGAAACCTTTGAAGCAACGATGGCGTATCCAACATCTTGGAATTATCATAAATAGAGATCAAACCTTCCTCATTCAACAATATCAACCTCGTCATATCAACTCGCACAATCAACCCACCATCACTCTCACTTTCCTCATATATATCTCATAATGTCTGCCATTCAGCTCTCCCCCGCCGACGCCTCCTTACCCAAGGGCTCCCTCGTCCTCGTCACCGGCGCCAATGGCTACATCGCAAGCCACATCGTCGACCAGGTCCTCCTCGCCGGTTACCACGTAAGGGGAACAGTTCGTGACGCCGCCAAAGCCGCCTGGACGACCGAAGTCTTCAACTCCCGCCACGGGGCTGGAACATACTCTGCCGTGGTGGTGCCAGATATGGCAGTTGACGGGGCATTCGATGATGCCGTCAAGGGTAATTCCCCCTCATTCTGGTGAATAAATACCCAACTAACACACCCAGGCGTACACGGCATAATCCACCCCGCCTCCGTCCTATCCTTCAGTGCCGATCCCGCGGCCGTCATCCCTGACACCATCAGTGGCGTAATTTCGCTCCTCCGCTCCGCCGCCACTTCTTCTTCCGTCAAATCCTTCGTTCTGACCTCCAGCTCTGTCGCCGCTGGCAACCCCGCTCCGGATAACCACTCCTTCGAGGTTACTACCAGCACCTGGAATGAAGCTGCCATCGCCGAGGCCTGGAGCGTCACCTCTGCCCCCTTCCCACCTAGCCACCCCAACGCCGTCTACAGCGCCAGCAAGGCCGAGTCCGAGAAGGCGTTGTGGGCGTTCGCGGAGAAGGAGAAGCCGAGCTTCAAGGTGAATGCGGTGTTGCCAGATGCCAATTTCGGGCCGGCGCTGAACCCAGCCGGCGGACTGAGCACGGGTGGCTGGATTAGTGGTTTTGCTACCAAGTCGAATGTCGAGTTTGTGAAGTCATTGCCGCCTGGTGAGTATTCGTGTAAAAACTATTGAAAGTAAGCTAATGTGGACAGGATGGTATGTGAATGTGGTGGATACGGCACGCATTCACGTCGCGGCACTGCTGAGCAAGTCGATTAGCAACGAGCGTATTTATGCGTCTGCAGCGCCGTATACGTGGAACCAGATCCTCGCCATCCTGAGGCGCTTGTATCCCAAGAAGGATTTTGTGGACGATTTGCCTGGAGCGGAGCTCAGTGGGATGGGCGTGCCGACTGAGCGTGGCGCGCAGGTGTTGCGCGAGTACTACGGGCGACCCGGATGGGTGAGTTTGGAGGAGACGGTGAAGGAGAATGTTCCGACTTTGGAGTGAATGGATGTTAGATTCTGAGGAGGCGTTGCTTGACAATGGCCTCGGTAGGAAAGGGGCAGCGGAACCGTGACCTCGAGAAGCGTTGTGCAGAAGAGTCTCTGTTAGAGGGGGAGGGGTCGCCAGTGACTGTGATCTCCCGATAGAAGGAGGTGTCCTGTATTACTTTCATAGGTTTCATGGAGTGCTCGTGGAGGGACAAGTCGCGTGGAATACATTGCAGCTTTCGTGTTCTTACTAAGAACCAACACGCTTTTACGTTATTCTGTGAGAATTGTGCATAGATGGACTTCTGCGAGGGGATGGAGCCAATGGGGTCGCATGAAAGGCACAATGAATAAATTGGTTTTCTGTCTGGATCTCATCGTAAACATGCAACGTGAATAAAGCTTCTCGAGCAAATTAGCAACGCATATTCCTCCCGAATGCACCCCATAATTCACATTATTCAGTAACCCAATATCCCTTATCAGATGGTGTGCGCCCCTTTCGAAACATTGCTAGGAGATGGAGGACGATTGGACAAGCAGCATCCCTATGAGCCATTACACAAGGGAGTTTTTCGAGTCGACATCTCCGACAAGCCGATATTAGGTCATTGTCGCCCTCATGCCATCCATTGACACGGAGGTTGTATCTCCGTGCGCGTCTGTTCACGCACGATGTAGATACGCCTGGTTGTGCCTAGGCAAGGAGAAAATTATGCGATGGCTTAAACAAGCTAAGCCAAATTAGCTTTATCCCCTAAACCAACGCGACGATTTCTGCTGGCCCGTCACGGGTGGTTGTGGCCTTGAGGATACTCCCCCCTACCAGGAATTCGAAATCCTGATCACGGTTTGCCCCCCC
>JPKD01000194.1:0-33648 GCA_000750935.1 Pseudogymnoascus sp. VKM F-4519 (FW-2642)
ACTGACAATGGGTGCCTAAGGCGCCAGTCCCCTAGCCGCAGTTCCGCAGCCGCGTCGACCCCGAGGCGGTGCCTCCTGCCGTGCCCGTGACAATACCGTGACAGGAATAGCCTAGATATAATGCTATATTCTAAGATGATAGAATATATAGAAGTTTCTTATATAAAGGTTTAACTTAATAAAGGAGATAAGGAATTAAAGATAAAGGCTATAAGTAACATGTTATAGTATATAATAAATACTATATTAAGTTAAATATAAAGCTTCTATTTAAGAACTATCTATCTACTTATATAGTAGTATTATACTAAAGGAGACTCTAAGGAACTATAAGAACTATAAGAGTTCTAATAGTTCTTATAGTTCTATTATATATAGGTTTCTATAAAGTAGTATAAGTAGTATTCTAACCCTCCCTTAGCCCTATAGATAGTATAAGTGTGACAAACCCCGTCTGCTTGCTCCGTAATGGTCGACCTTACCTGTAGCAGTGCACAAGTGTAGCGGTGGACTAGGAAATCAAGAGGTGGTTCTATTGAAGATCTAAAGCTACGGAAGAAAGAGGAAGAGAGGTGGGCGAAGCCTAGATGTCTTGCTTATGACTACAGCCCTGAAACAGGCGAGGTTTGAGGCTGTTACCCCTTTACAGGTAGTCTAGAGGACCCGTTAGGGTCCGTGAGGACTGTAATCACGTGGCATCAAGTGCATGCCCGTGACAATAAGAATAGAATACTACTTATACTCCTACTTAGACCTATATATAACACTATGTCCTAAAATAATAGAACATATAAAGGTTTTGTTATATAGTTTACTTAATAGAGGAGGTAGGGGATTAGATATAAAGGCTTTTATAAAACACATTACTAGTATATAATAAATACTATTTAAAGTTAAGTATAAAGCTCCTATCTAAGAAATAACTAACGTATTTCACAAGCGAGTCGCCATCCCAAGCGAGTCGCCTACTCCATCTTGCACCTAAAATTATGAATTTTGTAACTAAATATCTCAACAACTGTTTATTAGTAAATTATAAAAATGTATATTTAGCCTTTTATAGGCATTTAAAGCATCTTATCTGATTTTAAAAGTAATTGATCTTGTAGTTATTAAGATACTAAGATTTAGGTCTAAAGTGGAGGCCAAAACTTAGTATCTTAATAACTATAGTACTAGTTGCTTTAAAACTTAGATAAGATGCTTTAAATGCCTATAAAAGGCTAAATATACATTTTTATAATTTACTAATAATAGTTGTTAAGATATTTAGTTACAAAATTCATTATTTTAGGTGTAAAATGGAGATGCTGACTTGCTTATGATGCCGACTTGCTTATGATAAGATAGAGTAGGCGACTCGCTTGGGATGGCGACTCGCTTGTGAAATACGTTATCTACTTATATAGTAGTGTTATACTAAAGGAATAGTTAAGATAGTTAGTGTAAGGATGCCTCCTTACTCGGGTTAGTTACGGCCGTCACTGTAAGGATGCCTCCTTACCACAAGGCGTCGGGGCTGATACGGATGTGTCGCGGATCATGTGATGGGCAATAAGGCGGGATAACTGAGTTGGACCCCTTCCGGGTACATAAGGGGTAGGAAGCTGTAAGCTCCCCCTTCATCTTTTTTGTATCCTTCGTAGTAGACCTATAGGATTGTACCGACTTCTATCCGACTCGCACTCCCATATGCAACTTCTCGTGATACGGTGCCCTGTGTCCTTACATTTTGTTCCTTTTGCTACGTCTTAAATTAATTCCTTATTAGCCTATATATTAATAATACTAATCTACTAGTTACACGTGGCGCCATTGAGACTCGGGGCCGTTACGGGTCAGTCGCGACTGACAGCCTTAGGCACATAGCGTAAGGAAGCCTTAGGCAAACAGGGAGTTAGCTGAGTCGGAGCGGTTTCGGGTATTTAAGGGCACAGCCATACAGGGTTACACCTTCATCTTTTTTGTATCCTTCGTAGTAGACCTATAGGATTGTACCGACTTCTATCCGACTCGCACTCCCATATGCAACTTCGGTTCCGGGTATTTAAGGGCACAGCCATAGAGGGTTACACCTTCATCTTTTTTGTATCCTTCGTAGTAGACCTATAGGATTGTACCGACTTCTATCCGACTCGCACTCCCATATGCAACTTCTCGTGATACTTGTATCCTTCGTAGTAGACCTATAGGATTGTACCGACTTCTATCCAACTTGCACTCCTATATGCAACTTCTTGTGATACGGTGCCCTGTGTCCTTACAGTTAGATAGTTCTAACTATCCTAACTATCTAACTATCTATTATATATATATCCTATAAGAGGTGCTATACTTATTATAGGTACTAATTCTTATAAGTGCCTTTTCTAGAAGGCACTTTATTCTATATAGGTGTCTTTTCTAATAGGCACCTCTTTTTTACTAGGTACCTTTTAAGAAAGGTACTATTATTAACTAAGCTACCTATAGCCTCTATGTCTATTTCCTACTACTAACTAGCTATATGCTATTTTACCTTATTAGTAGATCTTATAGTATATAGGTTATATGTTTTAGCTATAACATCTACCTCTTATCTACTATTTAAAGTAATCTTTTACATTTAGTTTCCTAGTAGTATACTTTTTTATTAGCTATTTCTAAGTTTAGCTATAATAGCCTTATTATAGCATTATAGATATACTATAAAACAAGTAGTAATATACTCTTTATACCTAAGACTAATATCTAATGCTCTATTCTCTTAGTAAAAGATAGAATTTTAATTATAGTTTCTTTAAGTACTTATATAGCATACTCTCTACACTTATAAATAAGAGACTATATTACTAAATTAAGAGGGTTAGTATCTTTTTTAAAGGCATTATAAGAATAATAATTATAAAGCTTTAGGATAGTGCTAGATATAGTATTATAAGTATAAGAGACCTATTAAGGGCTAAGATAAGCTACTAAACTCTCTACCTCTCCTCCTAGGATGCCTAATTTAAGTAGCTAATAAGGCAGCTAGGATAAAGCTTAATTATAGATACTAAGAGTAATTCCTTCTCTTATATAGATGCTAATAGATATCTATATACATTACCTCCTTTTAACATTAACTAGGATAGATTACAATTTATGTTAGTAATACTAGGATATCTCTAGGTTAACAAAATATAGTAGGATTTTAACCCTACTATAGTTAAAGGTACTTATAGTTATAAAGACTTAAGGGGTAGACGAATATAAATGCTATAAGTTAAAGAATGTAACTATTAGCATATATACTTTACTCTATTTAACGATGTGACAGCTAGGAGGTTGCTGAAAAGAGCAGCTTTCGTCGCTGTTTTACGCAGCTCGCTTGCCTATTTTCAATACTCCTGCACCCCAGCTTAATCGCCGCACACCTATTTGTGCCTCGGGTTTCAACATCACCACTAGGAATAGCTGACAGTGTGGCTGAACATAGCGAGATGGGCGCATATAGCAGCAGCTGCTGCCACGCTTAGGCTCATCCAGCGTCAAGCTGTAGCATTCATATGACATGTCTTCCTCGAAGGTGTAGGTGCCGATAGCTGAGAGTGCAGACGTTTGTACTGTAGAGCCAGGTGGTTGGTCTGACTACGCGTCGTGCAGTTTAGCCACGCGGCAGCCACGGTCCTGATCAGCCACTACCTTACTAAATGACGATGACATAAGCGAAATTACGTCATAGCCGTGCATGCTTTGCCGTTTGTGTACGCCACTGGAGATCTATCCATGGTTTCTAAAGCAGCGAAGCAACAATGGGGTGGTACAACGTGCTGGTGCTGGCTACCGCATCAAAACGCATGATATCTACCTAGGTAATAATTACGCTACTATTATTCCTACTTTTAGTTTCACCTGCTTTATACTAGTATATCTGTACTATTACATTTCAACTTCATATCCTAGACAATGCGCTACTCATGGGACCTATTCACGAGCTTAAAATCCTAATTAGTGACGCGATTAACAAGTACCCCTAAAGTATCCTTGCCTGTACCTCACCCTCATCGATCGGAATTTAGTTGCGGCTCACTTAGGCAGCTAGTGGCTGTCCTATATGGTAGGAGCTAGAGAAGGGAGGTAGAACTCGGCTCACTATAGAGGGTGTGTACACAGTACATATGGTTACATAGATCGTACATGATATAAGTGCTGCATAACCGTCGCCACCCTCTTTGACTCTCTTATAACCCTCTCCTTCTCTTCTTCTGGCATCGACGACTGCGGATTGCAAAGAGCTGCAGCCTTTAACATGACAGCACTTATAATACGACTTTTACGACTCTTACATCTACTCTAGCGAGAAGCAATCGCTGTTCACACTCTTCTCAACGAGTAGGAGGTGCTGTACGGCTTAAGCTCATGCGTGTATAACAGAATGACCAATTTCTGCTAGAGCGAACCCAACACCAGAGGAATTGACCTTTTTGGTTGAGCTATTATGCGACTTTGGAGAATTAGCCCTTTTACCATATTTACCTTTGCGTGTACTAAGTCTCCTCTCAATCTACATTCGACATCTCGACACATATATATTAGGCGTCACCGCTAACTAAATACACCTAATACACGGTTAAACTACAAACTCCCTCGCGAGACGCCCCAACTAAGCTAACCTTCACGATGCCTAAATCACACTCGTTCCACTCGCACCATGCCTGCCCCGAAGACGTCTCGAACCCCTCCCCTCTCACCTCCAACTCGCGGGGTTACTATAGCGGCTCAACGCACTTTCCTAGCGGCAAGTCCTGGTATAGTGATTATAAGGAGCGGCATCCGAGATTCTATAAGCGGTTCGTGGATAGCTTCAAGAGGGACCCAAATCGACGTACCATTAATCCGGCTATTAATTCCACTAACCAACATAACCACGATGGTACCTTCGATCCGCATAAGGCGGTATTAGCGACAGCGAACACAGCGCTAGCGAGAAAATTGAAGGGGAGGCATCTGCAGATGATTGCAATTGGAGGGAGTATTGGTGAGTTAGAATGCTATAATAGGAGTGTAGCGAGAAATGGAAGAGGCTAACTAGGAATAGGAACAGGATTGTTTGTTGCGAGTGGAAGGATGCTGCATGAGGGTGGGCCAGCATCATTACTGATCGCGTTCTCACTTATTGGGGTTATGCTATTTTGTACGGTGCATGCTCTGGGTGAGATGGCTGTCTTATATCCGGTAGCTGGCTCTTTCTCTGCGTATTCAACAAGATTTCTTGACCCAGCATGGGGGTTCGCTATGGGTTGGACGTAAGTCTTGTATCTATGACTTTTTAGGGTAAAGGATACTCACAACACAAGCTATGCAATGCAATGGCTTATCATTCTCCCAACCGAAATCGTCGCCGCTAGCATAACTATCAATTTCTGGAATAAATCGCTCCACCGCTATATCTTCGTCACCATCTTCCTTATTCTCATTATCGCTATTAACCTCTTTGGCGTTAAAGGCTATGGCGAAGCTGAGTTCGTTTTCTCCCTTGTCAAAGTCATTGCAGTGATCGGCTTCATCATCCTTGGCATTATCATTAACTGCATCGGCAACCCTAACGGCGGCTACATCGGCGGAAAATTCTGGGTAGAGCCAGGTCCCTTTAACAACAGCTTTAAGGGCCTCTGCTCTGTCTTTGTGACCGCTGCATTTGCCTTCTCAGGCACGGAATTAATAGGCCTCGCAGCAGCAGAGACGGCAAATCCAAGAAAGAGCCTACCGACGGCCATTAAACAGGTTTTCTGGCGTATCACCTTATTTTACATCTTAAGCTTAACACTAGTAGGTCTCCTAGTAGCACATGACGACAAGCGGCTCCTCAACGAAGGCAACGCCAACGGTAACGCCAACACCAACGCCACCGCCACTGCCTCGCCCTTCGTCATCGCCATTGAAGATGCCGGCATCACCGTCCTACCCTCTATAATGAACGTCGTGATTTTAATCGCTATACTATCCGTTGGCAACAGCGCCGTTTTCGGTAGTACCCGCACCCTAGCAGCGCTAGCTGACCAGGGCCATGCACCTAAAATCTTAGGCTATGTTGACCGCAAAGGTCGTCCCATCGTCGCCATCGCCATCGCCATCGCCGTGGGCCTTGTTGCCTACGCTAGTGAAAGCGGGCAGCAGGTCACGGTGCTTAGCTGGATGCTCGCCCTCTCCGGTCTCTCGAGCATCTTCACCTGGGGCTCCATCTGCCTGTCGCACATTCGGTTCCGGCGCGCCTGGGCGCTTCAGGGCCACAGCCTTGACGAGCTAGCGTTCGTGTCGCAGCCGGGCGTAGCGGGGAGCTGGGTAGGCTTCATCTTCAGCGTGCTCGTCCTAGCGGCGCAGTTCTGGACAGGCGCGTGGCCCATTAATTACGGCGAGGTCGGCGTGAAAGGGCAGGTGAAGAGCTTTTTCTTAGCATATCTAGCGGCCCCGATCGTGCTTGTCATGTATGGGGGCTATAAGTGGCGGTATAAGACCAAGGTGTGGAGGTTGAGGGATATGGATCTCCAGACGGGGATACGGGAGTTTAATCTAAGGAAGATATTGAAGGCGGAAAGGGACGAGAAAGAGGAGTGGCCTAGGTGGAAGAGGTGGTATGACCTTGTTTGTTGACGTGGTCCTCGATTTTATTAGGGTTTGTTTTATAAAGTTTTGAGGTGAATGGAATGATGGTATTTCTTACGAATGTCATGTTGTGTCTTTCTAAACTTGTATCTGATCCGTGCGTTACAGAATTGTCTCGCGCTGTATTCTGATAACTCACGCCAGCGAATCCTCGAGGAGCCCACAGGGCGAGTATACTACGATGTGGAAGATTTCCACGAGCAATACTTCGAGGACAAGTCTTGGACTAAATAAGGAAATAATTCGGATACGTTAGAACGGGTGGCCAGAACCTTCACTCTAGATGAGTGGTTCATTAAGTTCTAGGACACTGCCCTGCACGGATTTCAGCGCAGGTACTACATCTCTGCAGACAAAGTGTTAAGGGGCTCGGAGGCTGACCGCAAGGGAGAGTGCGGATAGAGGAGCGAGGACAGCGGCTACTTGTACTTCTAAGGCTGAGGAAAAGCAGCGTGGTGTAGATAGGCAGGCAGTTATGCCTAAACCGAACACGCCAAACTAGAAGAGGACACCGCCAAACCCGAAGTAGAGGCGCTAAACCTATGCGAGCCGCCACTCTGAAAACCGCGCCCTGCTTGCCGTCGGATAGTATACTCTATTTAACAATGTGAAGGCTAGGAAGCTGCCTTAAAAGACAGCTTTCGTTGCTGTTTAACATAGTTTTATTCCTAATATATTGTTTAGTTGTCCACACCCTAGTTTTACTTCCTTATCCACTTTCCTATCTACTTCCTTGCCTACTTCCGCTCCTTACCCTCGACCCCATTCCAATCAACTACCTCCCTCGCCCTTCTGACAACTTTCAAATACACGGGGAATAGGCATGCCATCCCTAGAGCAACAGCGACGATCCAGAAACTCCTGCGCACCCCTATCTTGCTCTGCGATGCGAACAAAACCCATGGTCCCATGGCGCCACCCCCAGTCCCAGCTGCTAGCATCACCGCACCCCTCTTTGTCGCGCGGCCTAGACCACGCAAGGCGGTCGCAAAGATGAGGGGGAATACGGGGCCTTCAAAGAAATATAACCCAACCGTCAGACCTAACACCGTATTAGGGTGGGTTGTAGCGGTGTGTGAGGGAAGCGCCGCAATAGTTATAGATATGGCCATGCCGCCTAGGAGAGAGGCGCAGAGAAGTTTGCGTGGGCGAATAACGAGGCACAACGCGCCGCACAAAAAGCGTGACACCGCAAAGACGCTGTGGCCAACCAAGGATATGTTTGGCAGTGTCAAAGAAGGGCTGAAACCCAGATCATGGTCGGCGAAGAGGTCAGAGAACCAGAGGTTGACAGTTTCCTGTGCGGCAACATACAGGAACTGTGCAAAGACACCGATGGCAAGCGTTATAGACACGACTCTAAAGGCGCCAATATGCGTCAATGTCCTTGGCTCTATGATAACTCTGTTCATAGGCAGAGATCGAGATCGCCTTGCCCTCTGCAACTCTTGGTCGGTCGCTTCCGGAAGCGGCATGTAGTAAAAGAAGAGACCGAGAATGACCGCGAGGTAAGAGATAGCAAGGTATGTCCACTGTACGCCAATTAATGTTGAATGTTCTTTTACACTCGCAAAAAGAACTTTAGAAAGAAGCTCGCTAACCACGCTTCCGATAGCCTGAACCCCCTGTGCAAGCAGTAGTCGCATCTCACCATATAATGGCGGACCGGCAAGAGCAAGGAAGGGATTCGCGGCCGTCTCGAGAACGGAGAGACCGAAGCCTACGACGAAAGTAGATATGACGAAACCAGGGAAGGAAACGAGAACCGCAGAGGGCCAGAACATGAGAGTTCCAACGCCATACACACAGAGCCCCGCAATGAATGTCACCTTAAACCCCCCCCTTGTTAACGCATACCATCCTAATGATAAGGGTCCGAATATATACCCGCCCCAATATGCTGATAGTAAGCCTATGCCTTGCGAGACAGCAGAATGCGAAATTGCCACTATCTGTGAGTTCAAGTGGTTGAGAAGGCCGTATGAGAAACCCCATAAGAAGAAGAGGATCGTAACAGCAGTGCAGTACCTCCACGAGTCCTCCGAGGAAAGATCTGCCAAACATTTCGGGCGCCGGATATTAACAAAACCGAAGTAGACGCTACCGGAACTAGAAGCACTCGATTCTTGTCTGGCCCGCATATTAGTTGCTGTGGTTGGTATAGTGATAAACTCTATATCGTCGGCTTCAACCTTTTGGCTTGCTTTAGCCGCGATCGGAGCTGTTGCCACGATGTTTGCAGGTGGTATTTTTCCTAGCAATGTCGATTCCGGAGATGGATTGCTACCATCTGTATTATCAACCTTTGCAACAGATGCAGTGGGTGTCTCGTGAGAAGAATGGTGGCGAGTCGGCTCAAGCAAAATCGGAAGAATCCTTTTTACTATCGGCTTCAATGTTGGGATGCACGCACACACAATACCAATATTGACTTCGACCGCTGTCCACATTAAAGAATATGACACGATAAACGCGTAATCTTTCTCATCTCCTAGCCCAATCGTTGAAGTTGGTGACGCGGTCAAAGACGAGACGTCTATCATGGCCTGTTGCAAAAAATAAACCCGAATCACATCCACAATCATTACAAATATTCCCAAGGCGAATGTAAACACCAATATATTCTTCTGCCTCCGAGGCATATGTATTCCAGTAAGCATAGGTATCGGAAGTACCAGGATAATAACATCGGTAACGATTGTAATCGGTGTCGAGGTAAGATATAGCGTGATGATCGGAATGCATTTTGCTAGATCATTATGCACGTTGAAGGTCTTGCTGACTGGTCGACACTGGAATATATTAAGGAGTGTCAAGACCAAACCCCCGGCGTTAACTAGCATAAGCGCTGCATATGAAATAATTCGAAAAAGTTTATTCGTAACCCTCGATAGTCGCAAGTAAAAGACTAAGAGGCTTGACTTCGTCGCTACAAGAGCTGGATTCTAGTAAGTATTAGCTGTAGCTCGCTTTACATTGCCTAGTCCATCCTTTCGTTTTCCTCCCAACCTAAGACCTTTGTGGATATACGCACATAAAGCACACTAAATGCATATATGCATTTCTTTAATGGCAGCACCCACTCGTCCTTGATTCTTGCATCTGGCTTTCCTAACCCTTTTCCCGTCGCAAATACAGCCACGACACTAGCCCCCAACGATAGTATCCAGCCGATAACAATTAGATAATCGTCGAATGTTATATGCTTGACGATAACTGCACGGCTTATCAGTCGTCCAGCTATTAGCACCGTCGCGACGGAAACCGTGACAATAGTCACGATTAATATCGTGGTGCTGCGGTCCGAAAGATTTATGTCGTTGGGCGAGGAAGAATGGGAGGATTCAACCGCCATCTGGGGCAGCCCAGCGACGATTGCATTGCTTGTCTAGGATTCTCTCTCTATTGAACCGACGTCTACGTCTAATGTCCCTCAGCTTTGATTTTTTGAGGGGCAAGATAAGCAATTTATGTTGTGAACAACCGAGTCGACGACCTGCGTCGTCTTCAAATTATGTCGCCGGAGCTACGTCATGACTTGTATTCCTTAGCCACATGTGCACCAACTTTCGGAACGGGATGCCACCAAACACGAAGTAGAGGTGCTAAACCCATGTGAGCTAGGGCTCTAGAAACCGTACCCCGCTTGCCGTCTCATAGTATACTCTATTTAACGATGTGACGGCTAGGAGGCTGTTGAAAAGGGCAGCTTTCGTCGCTGTTTTACGCAGCTCGCTTGCCCACTTTTCAATACTCCCACACCCCACACTATCCGCTGCTCTTATTTGTGCCTCAGGTTCAAACACAACCACTGAAACAGCTCGTCCACATCGTTCACCCATCCACCTCTGGCCAACCCATCCGACCTGGCCCTCACTATTCAGGTGCTCATGAAAGCCAAATGTGGCCGTCCCCTCGTTGAACCGCTAATTCAAAGGTATTTAAAGGCCAAATGTCTCTCTTTCTGTTCATTACCATCTCTTCTCTTTCACGTCTAATTCACTCGATTCTTCACCCTTCTTACAAGCATTCGCTGGTAGTCTCTCTTTTCAGTCTTCAATGTTCCTCGTCTGCATTTCTGTTCAGTCACTTTGCACCTCTCTCAACTGCTCTCTCAATTCTCTTCTTACTATCTTCACATGTCTCTGTCTTAATCTGTTAATCATTTCCTACTCCAATGATGAATCTGACAACTTAAGTGTTTTCAATCTGGATTCCTTTTTAGATAATATCGATGATGATATTGATGATAAATCATGGTTTTTTGATAATAAAATACAATATCCTCTAGAACATTATCTCATTAAAACAGAAGAACTTAATATATAATGGCTTTAAGAACAGTAATACAATCTTAAGACCCAAACCCAGCTTAATTGAGTAGGGGCTCTAGCTCCAGGCCCGGGCGAAGTCTGGAGCCAGCCGTTGCGGCTGCTGCGAGCCCCTAATTGAGCCTCGGCTCCAGCTCCAGGCAGCTGCAGGCCGTCAATTGAGCCCAGGCTCTAGTCTTCGAAGCTACCTGGCGAGCTACGCAGCGAGCAATTAAGAGCTACCCCGCGAGCTATGTAGTTGGGTACAAGTAGGTGGTGCCTTATTCGTGGTTTGGCCGGCCCAGTCGCGAACAATTATATTCGTGGGTGGGCTGGACCATTCGAGAATAGGCTGAATTCGTGGTTGGGCCGGAACATATAATCTAACGCGATTTCTAATGCGTCGTTCGCGTGTGCACGTGCCACATTATGTAGGTAATGTCATAACCGACGCTAACCCATAAGGGTTATAATAAGACTTGTAGGAGGATCTAAATTCCTATAAGTACCTGCTCTTCCTGCCACGTCTTTAGCGGGGTCAAGTTCTTATTTACAAAGTGTCTATGATTTCACTATTTGGTCATATTTAATAAGTCCATCCCCAACCCAAGTATGTTAGTTCGTGAGGGTACCCTAAGCGAGATCGCTGATTCAGCTCCGACAATAATCAATAAGGAACCATTCACGACAGCAATAGGAGAGAAGCAATCTCTCACTGGTAGTACTCAGCCCAAAATCCATGGTAATATCTGGGCACCTGCGCTGCGCAGAAACGCGCCCGGCTGGGGCCTAGTCGCGCTATTCATAACTCTCGCCTGCTGCGTTGGCGCCATTATTATCGTGCTTGTATCCAATGGCCAAAATGTCGAAGCGTGGAAAGTGCAGCCGTCTGTCCTGCTCGCTATTTTGATGGCAGGCGCCAACGCTACCTTAATGTTTGCGTTAGCAGGAGGCGTAACCAATGCGTGGTGGTACACGGTGTACAAAGGGGCTACAGTCGCTGAAATCCATCAGCAATGGAGCTTCGGGATGAGTTTGTGGGAAGCAATGTTCGCGGGGAGACATATGGGGACTGTGGCTTTTGCTACTATTATTGGAACCTGGGCTATTTTTGCGACGGATCCTTTGATGCAGAGGTCAACTAATGTTGTTAGTGCGAATATCACCGGCAGCGTGGACGTTGTAGCGAGCATCGCTCCGCTGATTCCGTATGGGTACACTGGCATAACGACGGGGTTGGGAGGAGGAGATAGTGATCTATCCATCGTGGCTCCTACAATTCCGGCCATGGACTCTGCGAGAGACTACTTCAATAAAGTGCCTATTACTACGGGCTTTACTGGCTGCAAAGGCAACTGTAATCCCCCTACGCCCTACCCGGTCCCCAATTTCACTGCATTGACATTCCTTAATGCGAAGAGACATGCTGACCTGCTCCTCCGTAGGTACAGGCACAGTCCCAGCCGCTGGATTTGCTGTCACTTGTCAGAAAAGACGATTTCCAGTCGATTACTATGCTAAAGGCATAAATCCCTCCAACTCCTCCGACCTGTCATACCAGGACCCGCAGCTCGGCTTCAGCACTAACTTCACAGAAGATAGCTGGTCCCTCTCGGCAAATTTGACAGTAGCATACGTCGACTCCATCAACCAAACTTGCGCTGGTTTTATGACAGTCCGAAGCTGCTATCTCCAAGCCGCAACGATCGAGTACCCTATCACGATCACAAACAATGTTGTGACTCTAGGAGATGTCTCATCTCCTAAAGTCCTCGCGCTCCAAAACTCATCTGTATACTCGCACTCCACCTGTCTCGTCGATTGCCCAGTATACGCCCAAGGAGGCATGACTATTTCTGGTATCACGCTTTCCACACAGAGGTTCTTCAATTCCTCCGTAATTCTCACGCACGTCGCCCCTACCCCCCACACCGCTTTTGACTGGATCGTGGACTACGCCGGCACACTTTCAAACCAATACCAGAGCGTGACAGAGTCCGATTTTGCCTACAGTATAAATAACTGCAATATGACATACTTGGATCCGACAAACGTTATTATTCAGGCGATGAATGAAATGATGTTTCGAACTGCGTTGAGAGCGAGCAATACGAGCTTATATAATGGCCTAGAGGGGTTTAACCACCCAGGTGAACCCGTGATTTTTATCCCTATGCCCGGCGTGGACGGCGTTCCGCGCAATACAAGCATTACCATGACGCAAACCTCCTCCATCAACGTGTACTCATCAGACTACAAGTTCCTAGGCGCTTCTATCGCCATCATTATCCTCTCGTTGATCTTGATCACCCCTCTATACTATGGCTACTGGAAAATTGGCAGACGACCAACCCTCAACCCACTTGAGACGGCGAAGGCATTTGGGGCGCCGCTGCTAGAGAGAGCAGGAAGCAATATGGAGGTTACGGGATTGGTGAAGGTGGTTGGACCAACGAAAGTTAGGTATGGAGAGGTCTTGAGGGAAGAAGATGGGGTTCAAGTTCATAAGTTGGAGATTGCGGAGGCTGAGGCTGTGCGAGCTCCGAGACGGGCGGTAACTTATCAATGATCGGTTGTGATTGTTTTCAGTTCTGGCTCTAGATGCGTTTATATTGGAAATATAAATTTTGTGCTTTGGGCAGTGTGAATGCATAAGCCAATGTTTAGTTATTGAGAAATGTCAGCAACGAGTATGGACATAAAACGAGGCTTGCATATCGAATCCAGCTGACGGAGTTCATATAATTTCAGTCTGCATCGGAACATAACTGCATATACATTTGCTGTAGGACAGGAATGGTGCCAGGACGCTGAAAACCGGGCCCCGCTTGCCTTCGCATAGTTTACTAATATTCTAAGTAGTAGCTATAGGTGGTAGTAGCTATAGGTAGATGTAACTTATAAGATCGTTCTAAGTAATTGCTATCTTATGTCCTATTATAATTTACCTACATTATTTACTAAATGTCTTTAGCCTCTTAACACGTTAGTTATTAAAAATAATTTCGCCTTTTACCATTTATACTTTACTCTAAAGTTAGCCTTCTAAATGGCTTTGCTAGACCTCTGTTTTTCTAGACAGAATTAGAAGGGTACTAATTTCTATGCTAACGGCTAAATGGAAGGCTTGCTACAATTGTTAAGAGCCTAGAATAGCTTTTACCTCTTAGTAATATAGAGCATAATAAGATTAAGATTATCTAGTAGAAGGAATTACTATGTCTATAGGAAGTTTAAATGTTGTTAGATTATAGATTTAGTTCCTATTCTAATTCTCTAAATCACGTGAACTTTATAATGTAGTCACCTGATTTATAGTCTTATTATAGCACATCTATACTTTTTAGGGCTTAGTTTACATAGCTTAATTTATAGCTTATAAACAGTAGATTATAGAAAATAAGAGCAAGGTACATAAGCTAAAACGCCATACTCTAGTACTATTACGAAATTAACGCGAGACTGACATGAAATTGACACGAGACTGACACGAAAACGTTACGTTGCGTTACCCTGCTTACCCTACTCACCCTGCTCACCTCTCGGCTCACCCTACTCACCTCTCAGCTCACCCTGCTCACCCTCGCTTCACCCCTTAAGGCGGCAAGGGGCTCAGATTCCACGCTATGCCTATTAGCACGATTGAGAGTATCAATCCACTGAATTACAAGCTTGTGTATGGCAGAGCGGACGGGATGCCTAATTCTCTTGAGTCTATTGTTGTATGTGACTGTTATGCGTGTGTCGGGGACTAAATACTGATTGATCTGCTGTGCTGTGTTGTGATGGGAACGTGGAGGGTTTGCTCGAATATCAAAATCGGGCTGCATGAGAATTTGATATGGGAGGTTTGTGTGATATCTCACGTACAAGACAGATTCAAGGCTCAAAAAAAGATATGGCATTTGCATTTTGTAAATGACAGGCAAGCGCATTAAGGCGCATAGCTATCCCTACGTATTAAATGGGCTTCTTGAGCTACGACCGCTCAATTTCACGGCATTCTAGGGTATTCAACATCCTTCTCTACAGCCCCCTGTTACTCCTCTTTTAAGCACCTTCTCCACTCCACCATTCAAGGCTAACTAAAGCCAGCCATGACCGTTTAGACCTTTGGAGCCTCGTCAGACAGACCAGCAGTCTTGTCCTCGGCGTGGTACGCATTCAGAGTAGCAAGCTTGTCCGGGTCAACGTTACCACTTTCAGTCTGGTGGATATCCCTGTTAACACGGGTCTTCCACGCCGGGGTACCAATAAGACGCAGGGCGCCAGGGGTAGAGTCATCGAAGATGTTCTCAACCTCCTCTAGAGTCTTGGAGGCAGTCTCGGGGAACATGAAGAAGACGTGGATGAACATGACGGTGCAGAAGACACCGAACAGTATGTACACCTTCCAGGTGATGTTCGCGAATGCCGGGGGCACAAAGTAGGCGAGCGCAAAGTTGAAAGCCCAGTTAGAGCTGGTCGCGAGCGCAACAGCCTTTCCACGAACGCGGAGAGGGTACAGCTCGGGTGGGTAGATCCAGGAAACGGGCCCCCAAGTAGGCGCATAAGAGGCTACGAAAAGATATGTACAGGCGATGAGAGCGGTGGCGGGCTTGCCGGAAATGCTGAAGCTCTCAGCAGCGTTATCAAACTCTCCGGGACGGGGAGCGCGGGAGTAGGTCGCCACGAGACCGGCGTTGGCGAACATCCAGGTTGCCATCAGTGCGGCGCCAACAAGCAGTGTTGGGCGGCGACCCCATCTGTCGACCCAGATCAGGGCGGGGATGGTCATGACGACGTTGATGATGTACTGGATGCTCGAGGAAAGCAGTACGGCAGAGCCGACGTTGGCCATTGTGAAGACATAGGAAATATAGTACATCATGACGTTCATACCCGTCAGCTGCGACCAGATCTGCATGAAGATACCGACGTGAGTGCGGTTGATCATGCCGGGCTTTAAAAGCTCCATATATGTAACGTCGGCGTTTTGGCGCTCAAAATCGACGGTGGCCTTGATCTCAGCAAGTTCCAAGGCAACGAATGGGCTGTCAGCGTCTCCCTTTGCGTGGACCAAAACGAGGACATTGCGGGCCTCTTCCCAGCGATCCTGGCGTGCGAGCCAACGAGGGGACTCGGGCAGGAACAGCAGGAAGACGAAGAGGAGGATAGCTGGGATCATCTGGAGACCCCATGGGATTCTGAAAGCTGCCGTCCCCTTGATACTGGCGGTACCGTAGGAGATGTAGAACATGATCATGATACCCCAAGTGATTGCCCACTGTTGGCATCCCACCATGCGGCCACGCTTCGATGGTGGAGCGATTTCGGAGAGATATACAGGCACTTGTGCGGAGCAGATACCGACTTTGAGGAGTTAGTTGCTGAGAAACAATAGCTGTGTTCAATTTACTCACCAGATAAACCGTTGATAATACGGCCAACAGCCAACATAGCAATGTTTTGCGAGGCACAGACAATAATAGAACCGATACACCTGCGGATTATTAGCCTCCTCTGCGTGATATTATACCAAGATGGCAGGAGCTATAGCGGGCTCATACCAGATAATTGCACCAACTTGAATCGAACGTTTGCGGCCAAGCTTATCAGAGAGGTAACCAGAGATCAGAGCACCGAGCCAAGAGCCACCAGGCATGGCGGCAGTAATACCACCTTGCACATCAGGCTTAGGACCGTAGCACTTGTTGACATCGTCTCCTTGGATTTGACTAAATACAGAGTCAGGATTCCTGGCTCGACGAGCAGACTAGAGTTGCTATTGCTTACTTGAAATAACACAGGTATGGTTCGGTAGAGATAATGGCAGACATGGAAGCAATGTCAAAACCAAACAGACCGCCGCCAATAACGGCGACGGCCGTGATCACGTAGATGTTTCCCACGGTATACATTTTGGAGAATCCAAACGGCGAACGCAGTTCAGCGTATTTGTGTTCTCTTACAGCGGAATCGAACCCCTCAAGAGTCTCGGAAGCGTGGGGGAGGAAAAAGATCAGAGACACGCGAGGATGAGGGGAAGCTGGGGTTATATGAGAAAAATGCGAGAGCTGGAGATTGTGGAGATGTGGGGATCGCGTCAGGTGTAAAGTCGAATAGGACCGATGTCCTGAACAAGTCGGCCACTACGTGCCTGGTATGGAAGTTCACCCGATGATCTGCTCGGACGCTATTCCCCCGTACTCCAACACAATAGGGGGACTGGGGAGAGGGCAGGATTGATAGACCCCGCTTGGCGGGGATTAGCCCACCATCCACGTTTTTGGCCACTCGTCATGGCCGGCGTTACCACGGAGCCGTCACAGGGTCATGGTTGCATTCTCCCCACCGCGGATGTTTGAAGGTGGCAGCGACTCCATGGTTTGGAACCCACTTAAATGTATGCGAGCTTCAGCTATGGGGATCGATCAGCATAATCCTCCGCGCCATGGCCATTCACAGCCCTGTACGTTTTGTGACCGTGATCATTGAACATATCGGCTCCAAAGAGCTGTGGGATTCAATAAGCACAGGTGCATAACTCGAGTAGTAGCAAAACAAGGTGACGTTGCCACTGGGATCAAGGGAGCTGGATGGTTTATCCCTTGATCCGTTCGGCAAGAAGAGTAAAGACTCGCACTCTTCTCTCGTATATGTTAGGGATTAGTCGCCCATCACTTCTTTTCCTGGAGCTAACCCCCACCGCGTCTGCTGTCGGCTAAGCCGGCAGCGGTTTGGTAATGTTGCGCACCCCTCCATAGTCCCAAGTATTAGTTTCCCCGCACGTAACAACACTAACTTGTTTGTTGAGTAGGGCATAGTCAAGTATCCGGTTTTTTGTATTCCACGTGCCAGAGAAGGTGCAGAAGGTTGCGCTGTGGAGATATAGTCCTCGGCCATAACAGTAGCATCGGGCAGCATCGCAGAATCCTCAAAAATCGAAGGATATATCCCTCTCTCTGGTTTGTTGCACCCATCGTGTCGCGCTTGCTCACACGCTGTTGAACGGACCGTCGGAAGGCGGCACTGCGGGATGTAATTGGTGGCGTTTGTTTCCGGCAAGGGATCGTGTTCGTGGCGTTCTCTTCCGTCATCGATCGTGCGCTTACTTAGCCGGAAAAGCTTACTTCCTTGAAAACCTCCCAAATTGCCTTGCCAAGATGGAATATTCGATAGGGCTAACCAGAGTAATGGTAAAGTAGCGCTCTCATTTTGTATTGCAGAACTCCGTATGCTATTGTAGCCGTGCCTGTATATTTCAAAAGAGTAGCGCGAGTAGGTTTGAAGATTCGGAAATTATCTGGAACGACCATGGTTGCATTTATTAGTGGGACGAAGAAACAATGGATCTGGGGGATGGGGAAAGGGGTAAGAAACTCCACTTTGTCAAGTTCTAGAATTGTGTCACGTGAATATAGAGCACATGGACGACTTCCGTATTGAACTGGTTGGAAATCCACGTCAAGTCAGGTCATGTATGGGAACGAACAGGTCTATCTCTTTGATTGATGATCTTCCAGGAAACCCTTGGATTTGATTTGGACATTGCCGCTGTATTTATTTTTTGTGTTTTCTTTCATTTCCAAGACGTTTTACTGTTGGGATTTCTCACTCGGTTTATTATTCATCGATATCCAAAAGGGAACTGCGGCTTCCAGAAAGAACGAGAAGCTTCATTTTCATATTGATATTTGTACAAATCTAAAGATGCCATCCGTGCCGCCGCCGCTCGTATCCTGAACTTTCCGTATAACCTCCACAAACGGGAGCTATACTTCGCCAAATATTCCAAGCCGAATAAACAATACAAAGCTGGAGCCACATCGCTCCTACGCCGAACACCCTAGGCCGAATAAACTCTCCACTCTCACGCCAATATCACCGCCGATACACGCACCGGGTACATCTCCCCCATCGCCGAATCCTCCACATATACCTTCCCATCCCCTCCCTCGCCGAATCCTCCGCTTATACCCTTCTCACCCTCTCCCCCTCGCCGAACCCTCCGCATATACCCATCCCCAACACCGCTCACCCATCTAAAAACTCCCCAACACCGACGACTGCCCACAAACAGTGAGTTTCTCAAACAACAAGACAAGTGTGTCAATCACACCATCTGCCGTCACCCCCCCTTGCCCAGCATCCTCCCCAGATACCTCCCCGCGTTCAACCGATTCCTCTACAGCAGCCACCTCCACATCTGTCACCTCCTCTTCAAGCGCCTCCTCGCGGAGAAACTCCAAAATCGCCTGGGCCGCATATAGATAATCATCAGGGCCACCCTTGACCTCATCCATGGTTTTTTGGCCTAAAATCGGCTTTCCAAATTCAACCATGATCTCCGTATCAAACTCGGGGTGGCCCTGTAACGTGAATACGCGCCCTCTCTTGTAGACACCCTGTGTCTCGCAGAGATCACTACTGCCAACATTGACAAAATCAGCAGGAATAGACCGCTGGTCGACTTTGTCTTGGTGTATTAAATGTAGTCTCATTTCCGAGTGCGAGGTGGGATTCGATGTGACAGGCCCAAAGCGTTCTATAAATGCAGCTGAAAGCTTAATTGGGTGGACCCCGAGCTCCCAGCCTTTCTTGTTCCTGGATACAACGGCCCGCTCTGTCGGGAGAGGGAAATCCTCTTCGGATGCCTATAGATGTTAGAAGCTGAAAGCAAAAAATTGAGTGACAGCGAGGGTTTCTGAAGATATTCTTACCTCAAATAATGCACGACAAAGGATCTGGTGACCAAAACAACTCCCGATCAGCCGAATCTTCGGCTTGTTGTGGTATAATCCTGGATTATTTGTTAGAAAGTTCTTTGAAGGATTTGAAAGCGTTGTATATATACCGGCTAAGAAGCTGCGGAGTTTCACAATCCACGGCGTGCTTTCAGAAGCCGAGCAGCCTATTGAACCTTGTTAGCTTTCAGGTATTGCAACGGCATAGTAGGGTTCATTCATACCGGAGCCGGTAACGACGACAGCGTCAAAGTCATCAATCGTTCCTGGGCCGGGGAGATGCTCTCTTCTCGCATCAAATGTTAAACCGCTGATATCCGTTTCGTCCCATTCTGGAAGAGTAGGAGCTACAGACTGTAGTATGTCCGTGAGGATATCGCTATACTCCCCACGAGTCTCAAGGACACCCTGAGATGGGCTGCCACATTTGATGAACGCAAAAAACAAGCTTGAGCGCTTTGGCTCCATCTTGACTTATAAGAATAGAATACAAATAAAAGTATAGTAGAAGTAATAATTCTGATAATTCAATGCTGTGGCTGTGATAATTGGAATGGGTTGCATACGGAAAGCAATGTCAAGTGTGAAGATGGAGTCAAATATGAAGGAAAGCAAGTCAGCCCCCACCATGGGGCTAGCGGAAAGTGAATTTGTCTACAGCTACTTTCCCAGCCCATTTGCTTGCTATTCTATGTGGTTTCCATGGAGAATATGCTTCGGTGAGAAAGCTGCTGTTTCTTTATCCACCAGGGTAGCGGAAACAGCGGTACCCATGCGTTGTGGGTCCAAACTCGAAATGAAGCGTTATCAGGTCTACCTGATAATCCAATGGTCTTTTTTGCCACAGGTAACCCATTATTGCTCAGCATGGAGAGGGACAGGATAGTATCATAGAGTAGATTAAAGCTTCTGGGCGTCGAGGTGGAATATGATAATTACGAATCCATGGTGTGCTTTCATTTTTATCCTATCAAAGAAAATTACGTCCTTGTCATTGAAGTGGCAAGTGCAACTGGCAGTGTAGGCATGGTTACCAACGAAGGAACGGTAGTTCATAATATTTCAACATGGCAGGTGCAACCCACAGCGAAGAAGTGGCTACTGAGGAAGGAAGGTTCTATTTTCAATAGTTAACCTGGCAGGTGCAACCGATAGAGGAGGCATGACTGCTGGGGAAGGAACGAAGGGCTTACAATATCTGACATGCAGGTGCTTCTGATGTCGAAGGCATTGAAATTGAGGAAGGAGCGATTGTTGTACAATATTTTAACAGGGCAGGTGCAACCTACGGTAAAATCGTGGCTACTGGGGAAGGAACGATCAGTTCACAATATTCCCAACGTGGTAAGAGCTAGGTAAGAGTTATGGATTGTTCATAAATTCTGTGTATTCTATCTACAACTTTGCCTTTGACATCTTCGGCGCACTCGATACCTTCGGGTGGTCTCCAGCCAGGTCAAGCCCAGTCAACTTCTCCAGCTCAGCAACAGCATCATACGCCTGCCCCAGCTGCACCTTGATAGTCCCAAACCCAACCTTCTTCGCCGCCTTGAGGTTCTCTCCAATGTCATCCAGAAACACAACGTCCTCTGCCTTGATCCCACTCCCCCAACTAAGCTCCTTGCCTTGTGCAGAGGCATTCTTCTGGGCGTATTCGTTGACGGTGCTAAGCGCCAAGTTATAGATTGCGGGATCCGGTTTGCGAAGCCCGACATGTGCTGACGAGATAAAAATATCAAAGATGCCGCGGACTTCATTCGCATCATTGTACTCATGTCCCTCAGGGAAGATCATGGTGTTGCTCAGGGCGGCAATGATGTATTTGCCGCTGGCCTTCAGCTTCTGCAGGGCTGGCCACATCCATGGGTCCGACGCCCTGGAGGAACGCATCATCTCCCAAAAGAGCCACTCTGCATCGACCTGAGGCAATGGCGGGATGGCGGTGACTGTCTTGCCTTGTTTCTGCATGGCCTCCGTGTAGAACGCTTTCCAGCGGAGTGGATCACGTAAGTCATGGTTGAAACCCGCGAAGAAGTCCTCGTCGCACTTGATTTCTCCACGCTCCAGCTTGTGCCATGCTCCATTAGGAGCGGTCTTGGAGAGCGAGTGGTTTACCCATCCTGGGGGGATGCCGTTCCTTAATTCATAATTTAAGATTTCTTGGAACGGAGAAACGACCTGGGAATGTTAGTTTTCTTCGGCGATTGAACATGGTCAGGATACGCCTTGGGCTAGAGAGATACGCCGCCCACTGGACTCTGTTTCTCTGCACTATATGCTCAAGTTGGGCGTCTGGAGATGGATATGCCTAAGAAACTAGGACATGGAATGCGGGGTATGGTAAGGCAGGAGACTCACACAGACGCCTCCGATGTCGAACAAGATAACCTTTGGCTGTTTCTTCGGGGCCATGAGTGCTTCCACGGTGCCCAGAGCAAGTTCTACTAAATGATGTGCTTCTTCTGACATGGCTATGATATCTTTTTGGAAATAGGCATCGCGACGATTCTCAAAAAACCTTAGCCAGCAAGGTCGCCAATTGAGGAACAATCTGATGCCGATGCCGAGGCTCGGTATAATGGCCGAACTTTTCCCCGGCCTTACTGTACCCGGATTACCATTGGAGCCCTGGATTTAAGGCCGTGCACTAATCTCAGGATTTTATTGGAGCCCTAAATCTAAGGTTGTGTAACATCCTGTTGAATTTTACTGTAACCCTAAATATAAGGCAACATAACGTTTTGGTAGTTGGATTTTTGTTGGAGCCCCAAATGTAAGGCTGTTATCGTCGCCGACCATGAATAAAAACTCGAGATGCATTGAATACCCACCCTAAATAAGCGAAAAGTTCGCGCACAACTTACAGACCTCACCCCACGATCAAGAGTCTTCTTCTCTTGACAACGCCCCTTCGACACAACATTCCAGCAATTGTGCGGCCAATCTATCAAGATGGTAAGTTCATCAACACCGTTCAGCATAGCATGCTTGAACGAGAATTCCGTGGATCTCGAGGATCTGCGTTGAATGGGTCCATGCAAGATGCTTCGGATGAGATCTGAAGCGCAAATTGCTGACTCTGGTTTTCTTCACAGCCTTTCACCAAGCTGGTTAAGAACTCCGCGTACTACAGGTAAGAATCAAGTCCCCTCTCAGTTTTGAAACAATCGCATTGCTAACCTCAAAATAGTCGCTTCCAGACTAAGTACAAGCGCCGTCGTTCCGGAAAGACCGATTACTACGCTCGCAAGCGCCTCATCACCCAGGCCAAGAACAAGTACAATGCGCCTAAATACCGCCTTGTGGTTCGCTTCACCAACCGCGACATCGTGATGCAGATCGTCACCTCCGAGATCTCCGGAGACAAGGTCTTCTGCGCCGCCTACTCGCACGAGCTGAAGGCCTACGGTCTTGAGCACGGTCTCACCAACTGGGCCGCCGCCTACTGCACTGGTCTTCTGATCGCCCGCCGTGTCCTTAAGAAGCTCGGCATGGACGCCGACTTCCAGGGTGTTGAGGAGGCTGACGGAGAGTTCACCCTCACCGAGGCCGCTGAGGATGAGGACGCCCGCCGCCCATTCAAGGCCTTCCTCGATGTTGGTCTTGCCCGCACCTCCACCGGTGCCCGCATCTTCGGTGCCATGAAGGGTGCCTCCGATGGTGGCATCCTCGTGCCCCACTCCGAGAACCGCTTCCCCGGTTTCGACATGGAGTCCAAGGAGCTCGACGCCGAGACCCTCCGCAAGTACATCTTCGGTGGACACGTCGCTGAGTACATGGAGACCCTCGCCGATGACGATGAGGAGCGCTACAAGTCCCAGTTCCAGGGTTACATCGATGATGAGATAGAGGCCGATGGACTTGAGGAGCTCTACCAGGATATCCACAAGCAGATCCGTGAGGACCCATTCAAGAAGGTCGACGGTGCCGCCGAGAAGAAGGACAAGGAGGAGTACAAGAAGGAGTCTCTCAAGTACAAGGGCCGCAAGCTCACAAAGGAGGAGAAGATCGAGCGCGTCAAGGTCAAGATCGCCGAGCTCAGAGAGTAAATTTCTGTACCGGTGTCTTGAGACTTCTGTGCTCTGTTTTTTTTTCTCTTTAGTGCTTCATAGGTATACCAACAACAATGAGGCGTTCTTGAGCATTTGGCTTTCCAAACGATTATGAAACTATGAACTATGAAACTTCCATTGTCTGCCCTGCCCTGTGATATGTAGATGCTGTGAGCCCGTTTCATTATCTTTCGCTGTCAGTTTCAAAGACACCTCGACGTAGAACATCCAGTTATACAACGTTGCATATACATATATGTGGCCCAGTCCATTCCCAAACAAAGGATATTTGATAGGAACTGTGGAGGAGGGGGTTGGTGTTAAGGTAAAATGCAGTGCGGATGAGGAAACGATGGATTGGGGTTTGGGAGAGAGATTAGCATCTATTAAACTATCAAGAAGCTATCGATTGTGAGACAGCAGTGAAGCACTCACATTGATAATAAGTTCAGCTGTCAGATCCTACAAAGTCCCTCCCGTATTATAATAAAAGGGTATGAGATACTTAATATCACTATCCCCGCAGAAATTAAACACAATATATACTCTCAGCCCTCGTATTATTCCCAACACCTGGCAGACTTCAATACATCCTTTATTAACTTTGGTAAAGCCCAGCGACGACTTGCAGTCGCCCACTCTTCCACCAAAAACTCTAGGTCAAAACTCGTTATGAAGCGGGCAAAAATACACCCACATAGATCATCACAATGACAGGTTGAGGAGCGTAAGGCTTCAAGGTTGAGTTTATCCATGGGCTCTGATGAGCCAAAAGCCATCACCGAATGGCTGGAGAGAACGTAGCCTAGAGCAATCACCGGCCACTCTGCTGTCGCGGCGTTCTCGTCGCCACTATATTCTCATCACCGTCGCACCTCCCGTCATCACCCTTCCATCCAACCTTCTTCATTCCTTTTGCGAATCACAGCGAAATTTTTAAAACTCCTTCACTCCCTCGAAATATTGGTTGTTCCCGATTTTTTTTATGGAGCTGGGTTGATATAGATGCGTGGGTTGTTCTCAAATCACACCGTAATTTTTTGGTAATAAATAAAGATTTGGTCGATTTTAATTCATTTATTTTTAGTTTAATTTATTGGATTTTTTGATATTCATTTTCAGTGGCTGGGTTTTGCTCAAAAATATTAAGGCTAGCTTTCTTCAGAAATGCCACCCTTATCATTCGTTCTGATAAATGCTTACTACTCTGTCCATATTTGAAATATTACAGTGCTTGAATCGGGGGTTCTTGAAGTGATAAAACGTAGCCAGTCACGTGCGCCACCCTCCAGACGAGGCAATTGCACCTTCCCATCCAAACTCAAGCATCGCACCTTCCCATCCTAAACCAATCCCCCATAGCACCCTCTATCTCCGCATTATTCATCCCCGTATTCAAAAAACAAAAGTGCAAAACAACTACAAAAAAGATGCCCATTCTCGGAATCGAACCGAGGATCTTCTCATATCGGACACATTCGGTTTACGAGTGAGACGCTGTACCACTAAGCCAAACGGGCTACTTGAATTGAAAGCATGTGCACTAGGTGGACTTATCAGACGCACCTTGGTCGCTCCTTCACTATCTTTCACTCTCCCATTGTCCATTTCGACTTTTCTATCATTTTCGCACTTGTTCCCCAAGGGGAATGCATAGATGGATGGATTGATTGATTGATGGGCGTTGACACGTGCAACCGCGTGCCAGCTACGATAGCATCGATACGTGCGTCTTTCCCCGACACCGCGTTAACCTTGGCAAGATCAGAAGCACAGCGGGTAGCTACATGCATGACACCTCCCCTATTTCCCCCGATCCCGATACCTCTCCCCGCATACTACTATATCGTGCACGTCATTGAGGGGAAAGTGTACCGAGGGGTAAACAACCTCGAAGCACGGGCAGCTGGAGAGGGGGGTTGATGGATGGGGATGGGAATGTGAAGGGCTGGATGGGCGATACCGGGACGGGGGAGGATGCACATGTGAGGCCGACGACGCGCCTGTTTTCGTGGATTGGGGATGGGGACGGGAGGGCGTGCGAGGTCGGCGCGTTTGGTGGGGAAGCTGTGGGGAGAGAGCTAGAGGAACTGTACTCTATTTTCTCTCCGCATTCTGCAAAGGGATGGTCTGGAGGGAGGGACTGGGGACTGGTAGAAGGTTGGCATGCATGGGATTGAGGTTGGGATGGGGATTTGGACGGGGGATACAGTATGGAGGCGGACATCCACCTACGCTTGCGATAATGTCAGCCTCGTGGTACGAGGCTGAAGGAGTCAGTCATCGGAGGCTGCCGATCGGGTGTTTTCTCCCTCTCTTGCCAATTCTGAAGGATGACTGCCGGCCGCTGAGTGATTTTACGAGTGTCGGAGACCTGCGCTCCTTGTGGCACGGATAGGGGGCATACGCATCGTATTCCTCGAGACGAGACCCAGCGCCCACGGCGTCGAGCGCGCGTACAATCCACGGAACTCCGCCGAGGCGACTCGCTCAGTCACCAGTCGGGGGATTGGCAATTACCAAATCGACCCGCCCGTACTCGCACGCTCCAGGCGTCCAGAACAACTACAGGTTACAATACTTAGGGCTTGGTAGTGGCAGTGGCGGCGAGTACGGTTGCGTTTTGTACAGGCCCGGGAGAAGTCGGGCTTCGCCGGCGGACATGTCACCGCTAGTTAGTCTAGACTGACTACTGGGGTGGTTGGGAGGGATGAGGTGCCGGAGCGAGGCGTTTCAGCACCCCTGTGCAGTCGTGGTGGGTGGGGTTGGGATGGGGCGGCGATCGGGTCGGGGATCGCCGCGGGATGTCGGGATTGGGATTTCATTGCTTTTTCGGTGGTGAGGGAAAGAGAGGGAGATGAGAGGTGTCACTGGAGAGAGGGCATGGTGAGACGGGATGGGATGGTGTGACTGGGTGCGAGAGAAAGGTTTCATGGCCATGAGGAGGATGTGTGGGAGTGGGAATGGGTTGAGGTGCGCAAAAAGGCTTGGTTGTTCTTGGGGTCTCAGGTGGGTTGAAGGTTTGTGGATGATGGGGAGGACGAGAACTCGCCGAAACGGGACGGGTGGGGAAGGAGACGAGAATGGCGTGAGGGCTGGAAGGTGGAGGAGAAGGGAAAGGTCGAGAAGTGGAGAAAAAAGGGGAGATGGGGATGGAGTGGGGAGAGGGAGGTTACAGTGGTGGTGGTGCTAGGAATGGAGGAGTACGAATGCTCGTACGAGGTTGGAAGACAACAAGTCTAGGCTTGGCTGGCACGCGAGGGAATTCCCGATGTGAGAGATATTTGCGAGATTTATTTGCGAGATTTATTTGTGAGATATTTGTGATATTTGTGATCGTTACGTTATATGGTCTCGGACGAGGTCTCGCACTGCATTTGTTGGGGAAAAGGGGAGAGTACGATTGGGGAGATTTGGGAGTATTGGGACATTGGGACAGATGAGGACAAATGAGTGAGGGATTGGGGGGGGATGAGGAGGAAAGAACAAGGATACAGGGGATTTTGGAGAGTAGACTGGGTTGAGTTAGTAAGTGTTGGTAGTGTTAGTAGCGTTAATAGCGTATGGAAGTTATGGAAGTTGCATCCCCACCCAATTAATCTCCACTTGATTACATTTTCATCCTTCCTCGTCCCCCTACCCCCTCCCCCCTACCACTAACTAACTCCCCCTACCTACCTCTCTCTCCCCAGATGCCGCTTCCCGGCTCTCTCTGGAGGACATAAGTACATAGCATGGGCATATAGGGTACATATATTTATGCGGCGACAAAGGGCAGAATGGTGGAGAGTTTCAAGTACCCCAGTCCGATGATGCGCGTACCGCTGTCGTCTCAACACGTAGCGTAATATAGCGTAATGGGTGTGGGAGAGACCAGACAGCCGGGAAAAGAATCTCCCAACAACGGTGATGGTAACAAAACTACTACGCCACTACTAGGACTACTAGGACTACTAACACTACTAACACTAAACTACGCTGTCGCTGCCCCTTGGCAATTGTTCCCGACACATGTACCGTCTGGGGTGTCCCACCACCCAATTTCTGCGGTATTCCCTCTCGGCAGGTACTTTGGTCATGCACATGCAGAGTAAGGTACACTTCCCGTTCACAAGGCAAAAATAAAAAAAGTTGGGGAAAGGCTGCAGCTAGAAGTACCTTGCCATACGATGTAGTACTGTATGTACAGTACTCCGACATAACGACTTTCCCCGATCGCGGCATTGGGAGTATGGAGATGGGGATCAATATGACTCTTCTTCACCGACGAAGCTCACTCCCTTACCGTTGAGAAGGCGGGCGTTTGTGTGCTTTGTGCTCTCCATTGTGACTGTTCTCTCTCTATGACTCCCTACGCCGGGACCGGTGCCATGTATGTAAGTTGCCGTTGTGTCTGTGTCTGTGTGTGAGATTCTTTTGTCATTATTGATTGACATTGCTCTTGCTTCTGAGATATTTTCTTCTTCTCTTACTAGTCCTTGACTAATATATGTCTTGCAACCGTGACATCCCTCACTCACTAAGGCCTCACTACTCATCCCAACAACTCTCATCTCACTATTCCCTACGGAGCACTCTCGAAACCGCTGAATCCGAAACTGGGCATCAAACAAATTTCCAGCGCCCCGACCCGACCCGAACAAGCATTTCACAAGCTCTCACAGCACTCTCTCCGGCCTCTCACAGGCTCTCACTGCCCATAGATCACAGGCATCACAGGCCATCACAGCCCATAGAAGGTCCGAAAACAACAAACCACGCACGCCTGTTCCACTGCTACCGCTCCCTCCTTCTCACTTCGTCTCGTCTTTGGCTTGTCACCTCTGGGCTCTGACCCCAATTGCCCCAAATTGACACCAATTGGTCAATTTTGTTCCCCAAAGTCACATTCCCAGACAATACACCAGCAAGGACAAGGACTGTTCCTTCCCTTTCCCCCGTCTTTTGCCTCCCCTTCCCCGCCCCCTTCCCCTTTTGCCCCCTTCTTCCCCCTCCTGCCTGTGCGTTGGGCGCCAGAATATGATTTCCTCTCTCTCCGTGATATCCCGAGCCTCGCCCAATTCTGTTATATGCAGCCCGCCTCGGTCCGCCGTTCTTGCTCTTCCAAGCTCATTGACCAGACCCAAATTATCTCGCCGCTCTCCTCCGCATCCGCACCCGCACCCGCAAGTCACCACCTCAACCACTACCACTACTCAAGCCACTCAAGTTGCTCCTGTCACAACTACTCACATCCACTGCCGCTACCACCATTACAAACACTATAACCACTACTACCAACACTACTCCTCCCGCTATCCACACGCCTACATGTCATCACGATCATCATCCGCCTCCACTCACTACACTAATTCTCACTCTTCCTCTCCTTCTCGCTCACACCATTACTCACATTCCTCCCGCTCTTCAATGGCTTCTTCTCCTCCTCCACCTTCTCTCCCCCATAGCTCTCAGTCATCAGCCGTTCCAACTCCGACTTCTTCAACCCGCTCTATATCACCACCCTCCTCCGTCTCTAGCGCTGCATCCCTCCTCGCATCCAGGAAACGAGTCTCACTTTCTGAGAGACACTCCTCTAGCCCCCTCTCCTTCGTCGACACTGCTGCCATTGACGCACAAATGAAGCTGGCATCTTTAGATCACCTCGCTGGATACTCAACAAAGGCATACCCTGCTCCCGTCACCCAAACCGCTACCACAGAATATACTCCCAAAGATATGGCGAAGGGATACCAGGTCCTCCGCGAGCCGGCGTGGAACAAGAGTAGGTGCCCCCAAAAAATCCCTAGATCACCCCAGAAATACCCCGAAATCCCCAGAGTATGATCGTATGACAGCAATTGACTCTTTTCCCATAGGCACGTCGTTTACTCCCGAAGAGCGTGTGACAAAGAACCTCACCGGTCTCATCCCCCACGTTATGGAGAACATGGACACCCAGGTGATGCGTGCCATGAAGATGATCAACTCGAGATCAACACCTATCGACAAATACCTATACCTGTCGACCCTCAAGTCGAGTAACATCGACCTCTTCTACCGCGTTCTCATCGACAACGTTGAGCAGCTCATGCCCCTCGTCTACACACCCACGATCGGCGACGTGTGCCTCCAATACTCGACTCTGTACACCAGACCCGAGGCCCTATACATTTCCATCAAGCAGAGGAATTCCATCCGCACAATCCTCAAGAATTGGCCGTATCCCAATCCGTCGATTTGCGTGGTGACTGACGGTTCCCGCATCCTTGGTCTTGGCGACCTCGGCGTAAACGGCGTTGGCATTCCGGTATTTCCCCCCGACCCCATCTTCCCCTCACTTAATCAATTCCCCACCCCACTCTCTTGACGCCTCTTGCTAAGCCAAGTATCAGATCGGAAAGCTCGCGTTGTACACTGCTGCCGCCGGTATCCACCCGGAGAAGACTCTCCCAATTGTTCTCGACTATGGCACCAACAATGAGCAGAACCTCAGGGACCCGCTATACCTTGGCCTTCGCCAGAAGCGCGTGTCCGTCAACGAGGCACGTGAGTTCATGGATGAGTTCATGGAGGCCGTGACCGATGTGTACCCGGACATGGTCGTCCAGTTCGAGGACTTCGAGACCGAGAAGGCCTTTGCCTACCTCGAGAGGTATAAGCACAAGAAGGTCTTCAACGATGACATCCAGGGTACCGGAGCCGTCATCCTTGCTGGGTACGCACTCACCTTTCCTCCACGTCGATCCATCACATGCTAACAACCCCCCCAGCTACATCGGAGCCGTCAACCTCTCCAATGTCCCCATCGAGGACCAGAAGCTCGTCTTCATGGGCGCCGGCAGCGCCGGTGTCGGTGTCGCCAAGCAGCTCCTTGAGTACTACACCCGCCGCGGCCTCACCGACGCCGAGGCCAAGGACAAGTTCTACCTCGTCGACACCAAGGGTCTCGTGACCAAGGACCGTGGCGACCGCCTCGCCGAGCACAAGAAGTTCTTCGCGCGCCACGACAACGCCGGACACCAATTCAAGACCCTCGAGGAAGTCATCGAGTACGTCAAGCCCACCGCCCTCGTCGGCCTCACCGCCACCCACGGCGTCTTCACCGAGTCTGTCGTCCGCGCCCTCAAGGCTTCCGTCGACGCCTCCGGTGCCGGCCGCCGCCCTATCCTCTTCCCCCTCTCCAACCCTCTCACGAAGGCTGAGTGCACCTTCGAGCAGGCCGTCACCTGGACCGACGGCACCGCTTTGTTCGCCTCAGGCTCCCCCTTCTCGGCATTCGAGACCAAGATCGGAGACGTCACCACCACCCACTACCCCAACCAGGGTAACAACGTGTACATCTTCCCCGGTCTCGGTCTCGGCGCCATCCTGGGTAAGGTGTCTCGTGTTACCGACGACATGGTGTATACCTCTGCCCACGCGCTCTCAGGCTGCCTCAACAGCGAGGAGATCGCTAAGGGACTCATCTACCCGCATATCAGCCGCGTGCGCGACGCGTCGGCTGTTGTGGCGAGAGAGGTGATGAAGTGTGCGCGTCGTGATGGCGTGAGTGAGTTGCCGGAGGAGACGTGGTTGGAGTGGGAGGAGTGGGGAGATGTGGCGCTGACGAACTGGATTAAGGCGCAGGTGTATGATCCTGCTCCTGCGGCCGGGAGGTCGGGGAAGTTGTAGATGGGGTGTGTGGTTGATTTGAGGTTGATGTTTCTTTTTTCTTTTGTTTTCTTCTGTGGATGAGGTGCTTTCGTGGTGGTTGATCCGATGAGTTTGCTGGTTCCTCGTGTTGGTTTGTCATTGTTGTTGACGTTTGTCGATGATGATGATCAAACGACCGAGGAACAAAGGACAGACTGTCAGGAAGTTAGTGAATTTGTTGGTACAGAGCGGGAAACTATGCATTCAATCGGCGGCGGCGGGGAAAAAATTGGGAATGGAATGGATCGGTGGGGGTAACAAGGAACGAAACGAGAGAGAGAGTTGATACCACATTTTCTGTATTTTTGGCTGAGCGGGATGGATGGAATGGATGAGCGGAGACGAACCGGGAAGACGTGTGTTTTCTTTGCGCTATATTTCCGTTTTTCTTTCAACCTTTTTTAATTGTGTTGTTTCGTTTTTAGCTAGATAAGTGTGTTAGGTGGGTGAGGGCCGTGGTGTGCCCATGGTTAGGTAGTTTCCAATCTGATGAAGATGAAGATGGAACTCTTGGTTTTTGAATGCTTGTGTGAAGTGTGAGGTGTGAGGTGGAAGTTGAAACGTATGATGGATGGAGTTGGGTTGAGTGTGTATGGAGAGAAGCTCTTCATGGTCGTTGTCATTCGCCGTGGCAAGGAGGCCTGGCTGTCCACTTCGAACGGTCTCTTTCCCCTACCCAGCACATCATCCATCATCCGACACTGAGACGTCTAAAGCCTTAAAGTGAGTAGAGATTTGCAAAGCAAAGTATATTAATATCAGTCAATACAAAGATCGAACTTCTCAGACTCACCTTCGAGAGCGATGGGGAACTTCCTTCCAAGCCTCGATCAACACTAACGGTAATCAAACCGGATGCTTCGGTTGCTTCTTCCCCGAGCACCGAGACGCAGAGATCGCTGTTGGTGATAGCTCAATCATAATATCCTCTAGCTGAAATAAAAAGCATGCTGGGAGCCGTTAAGCTCATCCAATGGCGAATATGATGACACAGACATGGAAAAACTGATAGTAACGGGCTCGGAGGGCTTTTGTCTCGGGGTTTTGCGGTGGTTGGTGCGTCTTTCTTTTTCATTCTGGGAGGAGTGGTAAGAACGAAGAGGTGCGGCGGCAAGAAAGAGAGGGGGAAGTGAGAAAAAGAAGATACGGCGAGAAGAGCGGCTGGTGGTGGTGAGAAGTGGGAGGGGGTGGAGAGAAAAGAGGGTAGTAAGAACAGCCCTTCGATTTCCAAGCCGAAGTTAGCTGGTCGGGAATTCTTTCGGCAGGTGTCTTGCTCTCTCATGATCCATTTTCTTTCCTTTCGCCCGGGCCGCGTCCTCTCCCAAAATGCTTCCCCTGGTGCCCTGTTGTTCGTGTTGTTCGTGGCCGGCGGTTGACTTAAAATAAACCTGGCAGCCTAGCTCTCGACAATGGGGGTGTGTGAGAGATGTGAGGGCGCGAGATCATGTATTGTATATGCCAGCTTTGTTCAACACTAAGACATCTACAAGGTTTCTTCCTTGAACGATCTCTGCGACCCATGGAGATTCGCAATACCTTCGAAATGTTACCGGGAACGTCGACGAATCTCAATCTCAATGACTGGTTCCATTCCTTAACCGACTCTTGTAGATATAATACCGTGGGATTCTGCATCCACATATTTTGTAGACGACGATGCGAGTGAAGCTGATACCCTGCAGAATGTCATTCACGTCTTGGAGCATCGTGGCTATTTAATAAGGTTGGCCTGGGCAAATCTGAGATTGAATCTAATAAACTCAGATTCAGCAGGTGACATGTCTGTATCCTGGGGCATGTAAGAAAAGATATGGGCCCCATCTATCCGCAGATATGGTGGGTGCTTTTCGTGACTGGTTGGTTTTGATAGAAGTAAGGTGGGCAGTGAGAAAAGGGAGGAGTGACGAGAAAGAGAAAGGACAGCGAGAATGGGTCGGGGGGTATGAGAACTGGGAGGGTCAGCGGGAAGTCAAAACAATGACCAGCTAACACGCTTCATCTAGATTGATGCTCTCAACGGTGTTAACGTCATACATCATTATCAGTATTTTGAGAGAGCCAGTTTTTTGCTGAACTGCCTGTTTAACTCCGTTCTATATCCCTCAAAGTGCCCAGGATACAATACTATTGTCTCAAAATACGTGAGATTGATTTGCATTTCTACAGTATCAACTGATCTAGGTATATCTAATCTTACCTCTACCCCCCCCTCCACCTCCCCCATCCACCGCTAACACTCGACAGAATTGACCTCCATCACTG
>JPKD01000198.1:0-54729 GCA_000750935.1 Pseudogymnoascus sp. VKM F-4519 (FW-2642)
ACCGGACTTCATCTACAACCTCACGTAATATCTGATGGCTAGGAGCGTAGCCGCTTGTAGTAAGCTCTTTAATCCACTTTAAGAGAATAATTTCCTGGTTTTTTGATAGGAGCTGTTGTTTTAGACGTGCTTCTCTGCGCGTTTGGTGTACACCACTTATTCGCTTCTACACTATATCTAGTCTTAGCCCAAAGGCTATAGCTGCAGCATTTACTAACTTGAATTTTCCTAACTTAACTCCTTTAATAGCCTTAGAAACTCTGAAATCAAGCTCCTGAGCCTTTATGCTCTTGCGCTCTACCATATTAAGTTAGTTTGACAGTTTGGTGGTTTAAGTTAGTAGTTTGGTGGTTTGGTGGTTTAGTGCTCTACTCCTGGATTTTGGTGGGGTTTTCAAAATAGCCGGTTACACCATGTAGCCGGTTACACCACGACCTACGTTACATACTACTAGCTAGCCCATTAATGGCCATCATAATACTGCTAGCTACTAGCTAGAGGGGCCCATTAGCTAA
Organism: Pseudogymnoascus sp. VKM F-4519 (FW-2642); assembly: GCA_000750935.1. Lineage (NCBI taxonomy): Eukaryota > Fungi > Ascomycota > Leotiomycetes > Thelebolales > Thelebolaceae > Pseudogymnoascus > Pseudogymnoascus sp. VKM F-4519 (FW-2642). The sequence goes on from JPKD01000198.1 coordinate 516, forward strand.
GAGGGGACACTAAGGCGCTAAACAGTCACGTAGAACGGATTACACCCTATCCTCTCTATGGCGCTAAACTGTCGTGGAAACAGACGAACATTAATTAAGTCTAAGTTTGTTCATAGCGCCGTACAGTAGAACCTAAAACCGGCTTTCCTAAACACACTCTTATAGAATATGTCGCCCCATTCTTACTAGCGCAAGGCTTTGCTTGCTGCCTTTAGTAAAGCGCAATACAAGGGCATGTTCTGATGTACTCCGTACCACCACTAGTTCCCCGCTCCAAGCTCTTGTCATCATCTACATTTTGATTATTACTAGCCGTTGCTTCTACTATACAGACTTCGTCTATTACACAACATAACGGGGGTTAGCGAAAGCAACCGAAAATGCTTGAATGCTTATTCAACAGTTGCTTAGCATTCACAGCTACTGTACTGTTAAGGTACTGCAGTCCCGTAACAAAGCCTATCATCACATTCCTCCCTTGCGGGTTGTGGCTGATAGCAGGGTAGGATCGTCCTACATCGATCGTCCGGGAGCGCGGGAAGGTCCGAGCCGTATAGCAGGACATCAACACATCAATTTATGTTGTTTAACCAACCTGCCTAGTAAAACTCTAGCCATTAACCACTTCCCTATTAGTGTCTAGCGAAGTAGTGATAGAAAACCGAACTCTTTTACTAATTAACCTGCTGATTAGACAAATGCCGCAATGCGATGCAGTGTAATATTGACATTGTCTCACGCGTAGACTAGTCATGTGTCTAGACAACTGAGGCCCTGAGACACTAGGGTCCCCGAGACACCAGGTCTCAACACTAGGGTCCAGAGACGTTCCTGGCCTAATCTCTCGATCTGTAGACAAGTCCTTCTCCTTCCGATTGCAACAGCTCAAATTGGCATATTTGTGGATTCCGCTTCCCCATTTCCCCTCCACGAGGCTCGTCACGATTTTCTGCCGCGCTGCATTATTTACCATCTAAACTATTCGACCAGCCACACGACAGTGCACAAGAATCCTAATATTAGGTCTCCGCCCATCTGTCATGTGGACCTCTACCAGCTGTCGCTAGTTCAGCTGAGGTGGTTACACAGCTAAGCAAGACACGCATATTCCAGCAGAGTCGGAGTCGGAGTCATGGACTTCTTTAGGGCACCTACATGGTAAAAGAGGGGTTTTGTTCTATCCTAAAAAAAACATCTAACGAAATCAACGCTATAATCATGCTTGGTCACACCGCAAAAACAATATCCTCTGGAGTCTAACTGCTACTGCTATGTATATAAACAGGCTGTTCCCCTCGAAAAACAGCCTGCCTTTCTCCTTGTCACAATTACTCTGTTATCCAAACTTCAAGATTATCTAGTTATCATGATGTATCTTACTACCATTGCTCTAATCTCTCTTGTTCCTCTAGGACTTGCTGCTACCGGTCCTGGCCTCACTTCTGACCAGAGCTTCTGCCCCTCTTGTGTCGGTGCGTTGCATCTATAATCATCTCCCTGGCATCTTTCACACGAGATATACTGACATAAATATACAGGGACCCGATATACCGATCCTGTAACTGGCCAAGCAGGCTGCTGTCCTCTTGGCAACGTTTATCGACCCGCAGACTGTGTCCCTGGAGCTCCTACCACCACCAACCCGACTTGCCCAGGTGATGACGGGAAGCTCTATATAAAGAATGGCTTCACTTACAAAGTTTACTGCGATGTGACAACCAATCTAGGACCAGATGGTACGTTGTGCCCCCTTTATACAAATCACTAGTCGCTAATATCGTTTTCAGTTGGATTCGCTAATGTTGCCGATGCTAAGGCATGTGGGGACCTATGTGCTTCCAAACCGACGTGTGGGGATGCGACATTTCGTGCATCTGACCAAGGTTGCTTCCAGTCGGTATGTTTATCAATTTCTTTTAATCTGGGATAGAGATCTGTTAACTAATATCGGCGCAGTCAAACATACTGGCGTCGGATTTCAAAGGGGCACCTTTAGCTGGAGCCATTGTATTTGCCAAGCAATAGAGTGTAAAGAAGATTCATTTGGCTTCAACGTCAAAGACTGAATTAGGGAAGAGCGACTCAACTTCCGCTTAGAGACTTAATGTAGGATTCCTACTTGGTGATTAAGCAGCATGTATGCCTCAAACAATATATAGGCCACACTATTCGTTAGAAATAGAGTCACTCTTTTATCAGTTACTATTTTAACAGCGTGTTTTATTCCGACTTTGTTGACATGTCTAGCACGAACGTATTTGAGAAGCGGGTGTCGGTAGCACGTTCGTTATATTAATAGGAACACAGTTTGCTGCAGATGTAGTAGCCGGTTTCTGGCGCCTTTACTGGTCCTCTGCATACAATTGCTGACGAATCTCCTTAGGCGCATCGTGATGTGTTTGCACTATATGACACTCTTTCATATGTCTCGTCAAGTGGCACGTCCTAAGTTGTAATGCTATTTACCAACAGGGTTACTCAAGCAATGGGGTCCTAAATTGCAGGAGGGAATTTGGCAACGCATGAGTTCGTACACTCTACTCCAAATAGAAGGCTTCCAGAAGATGCTTCTTCTACGTCAAGCTGTGTATCTCGTTCGGCAAGCATCGGATGCTTGCCAACGCTCATTGACCGATATAATAATGTTTGTCAGGCGTGTGCTGTTGGGAAATATTCCTGAGGTACGGCGAACTACAGCCAATTTGTATGGTGTAATACGGTACCCGAGGAATGTATCTCTTGGAAGCAGGCTTTACCACAGTATATAATCAATTTAATTGTTCTCTCTATTCTAATGGACCTACGCAGTGCTTTTATCCGGTGGCTGATCGCCAAGCAGGGCACGTGATGAAAACTTGGTGTTCGGGGCTGCGTAAAGCAGCAACCAGCGCCAGCCGAAAACAGCAGCTCCGACACCACAACCTCGCATAATTTTATAAGTATGTTAAATTTATACGGCTATTATACTTTGCTAGATTCAAGTAGTAATTTGATTATTATAGGTGCTAACAGGGGATTATCTCCTTAAGAGCTTGTAGGCGTAGTTATTTAGCGTAGTAGTAAATTAGAGAGGACGCTTTTTTGAATCTCCAAGTTGCACCTAGCTGGACTAGGGTCCAACACGTCACATGGAGTAGTCTAGTACTTTTCTAGCTTAGTCATCCTAGACACGATAAGATAAGCTGGCGGGGGAGCTCTAAGGTGACATAGGACTGGGAAGACGACTGGAAAAAGAGTGAGGAATAACGAGCAAACAAGCTCATACTTGCTTATTCCAACCCCTAAACCTTCGGAGGAGACAACACATAAAGGTAGGACATAATGATGGACATAATGATAGACAGGGAGCAAAATGGTGGGCTATGGGGCCACAGAAACCCCTCAACATGACGTACACACCTTGGCCACTGAGAGTGTATACTCCCCTGTGAGATGTAATTATACCCACCAGGCGCAGTCTAACCAACCCCTCTATTGTCCTCCACGCCTTGCGAAACAGGTTATCTTTGCTACTGGCCCTCAACGCCCGCAAGCAACCGCAATCCATTTCGCTTTGGCCATCTATCACCGTTAACCTAAGTTATCTATACCTGTATACCGTGGCCTTGCCTTGTTTCCACCTTCCTTTCGCTACCCCAACTCATATAATTCACCAGATATCTTCCTCCGCAAGTGCTAAGTAGGACCCTCTATATCGGCTTGCGCAGGTACACAAACCACAAGCAGTGCCGTGTTCCTGATCATGGAGCCAGGAACGGAAGATTCGAAAGACGCGTTACCAGCTGCAATCATCGCCCAAGCAGAAGCGGCGTGTGTTGGAAATGCAGACGAAATTCGTTCAACACAACAGCGGCAGTCGTCTATTGCATCTCGGCCTCACCAGGAGACGTTGGGGGGTGCTCACAGTTCACCCGAAGCTTCTAGGTAGGCACCGATATACATATCGTACCCCACAAGCGCTGACCGTTATCTCTAGCTCGGCCGATAGAACCTCACATCCTGGGAATTTCGATTTATTGGGAGTCGAAGGAACAGAAGATGCTCCACCAAAGTACAGCGAATTAGAGATCAGCCAAGATGGCCTTGACACGAAGGCGAGAGTCACTGGTAGTCTTCCTCAATCCTGGCACTGAAGTGATGGTTGGCCGCGATACATGTACTGACATGTGAATTCGCAGATGATGGCCGTGTCAATATCACAATAAACCAGAAGACCCGGAGACTATCTGAGCTCCTTAACCCGGCACTAAGGGGCCAGCTATCCCTGGTAGCACAGGAGGACGATCAACCATTACCTCCAGGGTATATCCCACCTTCTCTTGGTGGGCAGCCAGGACAAATTCCTCCGCCAAACCTCAACGTCGTAATTCTTGTTGTTGGTTCGCGTGGAGATGTGCAGCCATTCGTCGCGTTAGGAAAGGTCCTGAAATCTGCCTATGGGCATCGTGTACGATTAGCAACTCACCCAGTTTTCCAATCGTTTGTGGAAGAAAATGGCCTAGAATTCTTCAGTATCGGTGGCGACCCGGCCGAGCTAATGGCTTTCATGGTTAAAAATCCCGGGTTAATGCCGGGGATGGATTCGCTCAAGAGCGGTGATGTTGGAAAACGGCGCAAGGGAATGGAAGAGATAGTTCTTGGTTGTTGGCGAGCCTGTATCGAAGCAGGGGATGGCCTCGGGCCTGCACCACGATTGGAAGGGGGTATAAATATGGACACCAACCCTACTGAGAGGCCATTTATTGCGGACGCTATCATTGCCAACCCTCCAAGCTTTGCACATGTCCACGTTGCGGAGAAGCTGGGTGTGCCCCTCCATATGATGTTTACGTATGTACGAATTATCAAATCTAGTTGGCAAGTTGCTAACATAGCAATAGCATGCCATGGTCGCCTACTCAGTCCTTTCCCCACCCCCTTGCAAATATTCAGTCTTCCAACGCCGACGTGAACATGACGAATTTCATTTCATATGCTTTAGTGGAAATGATGACTTGGCAAGGTTTAGGGGACCTTATAAATCGTTTCCGCGAACGCGTTCTGGGCTTGGAACCAATAAGTGTCATATGGGGCCCAGGAGTGCTGAGTCGACTGAAAATACCTTGCACATACTGCTGGTGAGAACCCCGTTTAACTGTCATCGTTAACATTTGCTCACATTCCTTACAGGTCTCCAGCTCTTATTCCTAAGCCGAAGGACTGGGGCCGACATATCTCCGTGTCTGGATTTTTCTTTCTGAGTCTTGCCTCCAGTTACCAACCTGAGCCCGAGCTCGCCGAATTCTTAGCTGCTGGACCACCACCTGTATATATTGGGTTTGGCTCAATAGTTGTGGATGACCCAAACTCTATGACATCTATGATATTTGAAGCCGTACAGAAAGCCGGAGTCCGTGCTCTGGTATCGAAAGGCTGGGGAGGACTCGGCAACGACTCTCTTGACCTCCCGGAAGGGGTGTTTATGCTTGGAAACGTTCCTCATGACTGGCTGTTTAAACATGTGTCATGTGTGGTTCATCACGGTGGTGCTGGAACCTCAGCTGCTGGGATTGCTCTCGGAAAACCTACCGTGGTTGTTCCCTTTTTCGGCGACCAACCTTGGTGGGGAGCAATGATATATCGAGCTGGAGCTGGGCCAGAGCCAATACCATATAAGGATCTAACTGCAGATAAGCTTGCCGCTGCCATTGCTGAGGCGCATAAACCGTCGACTTTGGAGAAGGCAGAAGAACTTGGGGTCCGCATCAGCAAAGAAAAGGGATCCGAAGAGGGTGGGAAAAGCTTTCACGATCACCTCGATTGGAATTCGCTTCGCTGCTCACTTGCACCGAATAGAGTCGCTGTGTGGCAAGTGAAGAAGACACAGGTTCGCCTGAGTGCACTGGCAGCTACAGTCCTCGCTAATGAAGGCCTCTTGAATTTTTCGGATCTTAAACTGTAGGTGCTTACAAACAAATAAAGAGTGCCTGGCTAACTGCGCAGATATCGGCCTCGTGAATATGACACGGATAATGGACCCTGGGATCCTATCTCCGGTGGCGCTTCCGCACTTTTTGGCACAATCGCAAGTCTGTCAATGGGTGTAGCTGATTTTCCAGTTGAGTTAATTAAAGCCTTTAAACCCAAGCCAACATCAACTGCCACGGATAAAACAGCAGCTCTTGACGAGGACGGTGTACCTTCCCCGGCAGGCGGGAGTCCATCGCCGCCGAAATATTTAGCCTCAAACTCACAATCGCAGTTGAGTTCGTCATCAGGAAGCCAAAGTGGGCCAGTAGAGCGTTCAACGTCAACAGATCAAAAATCGGAACAAGGTTCTTCTTCTCCCGCTGCAAAAGAAACCAAGAAGCAATTTGACCCCTCTGCTATTACGTTAGAATCTGCTATTGGAGCTTCTAAGGGGATATCCCGAGTAGTTGGTGCAGGTATGAAGTCACCAATGGACTTCACGTTGGGTTTGGCTCGGGGATTTCACAATGCTCCTAAACTATACGGCGACGATACTGTGCGTCCCCAAGAAAGAGTTACTGGCTTCCAGAGCGGATTGAGAGCTGCAGGAAAGGTTTGTTTACTCCTATTATATTCCCTTTCGTACGCGTTGCACTCCACCGCTCCAATTTGGAATAGTCGAGATCCATATTTCCACCATGACCACTGTTATATTCTGGGGAGACATCAAGACAAATATTGGCCAATAGGCTCTGTTATATCTGTCCCGTTGTATTTGCCGGTTTCAATGATAGGATAGCTGACTGTTCCCAGGGGTTTGGATATGGATTTTATGATGGTATATCCGGGCTTGTTACCCAACCCATGAAGGGGGCCGAAAAGGAAGGGGCGGCTGGCTTCATTAAAGGCATAGGGAGAGGTATTGGTGGACTTGTATTGAAGCCCGGTGCTGGTAAGTGATTTTCATTTACATCCCCTAGTATATCTGCTAACAGTGGCCTAACCAGCAATATGGGGCCTCCCTGGTTACACGATGATGGGATTGCACAAGGAAGTCCGGAAAATGTTCGGAGCAAGTGTTCAGGCCTACATCATATCAGCCAGAACTGCCCAGGGGTACGAGCAGTGGAGGATCTCGTCCAAAGAGGAACAGCAGTATATTATAAGCCGTTGGCAGGGGCTTAAATCCAAGCCTGGAGAGTCATCGCGCCATGATAGTGGGAAAAGAAAACAAGATCCAAACGTGCGATCTAGTGGGTCGCAGGCTCATAGTGCGAACCTGCATGATGATGAAGAAGCTCTGCGCCGTGCTATCGAAGAAAGTATTGCACATGCTGCCGGACCTGAAACAGATGGCGTCTCCGAAGCCGAACAAAAGGCCGCTCTCGAAGCAGCAATCCAGAGAAGTCTCTCCGATTCCAAAGGACCTTCTGCTTCTACACACGCAAACGAAGATACAGAGGAAGAAGAACAACTAAAGCGTGCCATCGAAGAGTCCATGCGCTATCACGATCGGGATGTATCGGCAACAAAGGCAGATGAAGATATTGTTATGGAGTACATCAAGAAACAGAGCCTCGCTGAGGAGGAACACAGGCAGGCAATGCACAAACCCGCGCCATCCGGAGACAAAGAATGATCATAGTAGCTTCTGATTAGGAGTAGACTATGATAATAGCTAGGACACTGAAATTAATGCTTCATTTCGTCAAATCCACTGTTTTGTGGGAAATAGTAGACTGCTGGATATTTCTCAGCTGCCTTTGTATCAAGACTTAAGTAAGACTACCGAAAATGAATCGAAAGCCCCACTGTGACTTGAAAGGTATTCAGGTCGTATTGCCCCTATCCTGCTGGCATTTTATATGCTTTCTGCCACACGCCCGCATCGTAAATCACCCACAACGCCCTGAAGTAGGGGAGGAAGGAAGGAGGAAAGCGTATTCCACGAAAGATTGAGTGTCCAACGAGCGAAATCAACCTCTCCATATCCACATATCTGCAAATATAGCTCCGTCTATGTACTGCAGCCCATATAGAGATATCTCAAATACGAAGCTTTTTAGCGACGTGGTTGATTTCGGAATCGTCCGCAAATGAACCCTCAAGAGCTTCACGGATAAACGCGTCTGCTTCATCCTCCTTGTCATCCTGCATTACGCTGGCGCTAATAGTTGACATCTTCTCTAGTGCCCCAGATCCGCCTTCACTGCCAAAGCTGTCATAGCCACGAGGGTTCTTGAAACCTGAACGATCGAGACTATCGAGAGGGTTGGTACCAAGTGAACGATTGTTCTCAGCCGCTCGGTGTTTACCTACCCTCAGTTCATTAAGCTTAACATGACTTTCCGTCCCAGGGTAATCTTCAGGCCATACCCAGCCGAGACCGTTGTTGTTTTGCTTCGACATTGCCCATCGCCGAAGCTCCCGAACCCCCTGTAGGCCAATGTTGAGATCAGATGCGTAAATCATTAGCTCCATGGCTTCTCGCTCGTAGCAACGACCGAGAATGCTATCAGGAGGAAATGTGGCATTCGTTTCCGGGCTTTCTTTGTCATACCATGTGTAACCCCGCATGCATGGTGGGAGGCCTTGCGACACGAGGTCTTCGTACGTAGAACTTGAACGAACCACAGCCTTTGATTTCGGAGATGGTTGAGTCAATGTGAGACACCTGCCCTCGAAGAAGAGGTTCCCGGCCGGCGATTCTGCCTCGAGGTGTTCTAACACGTAAGATATTTCCTTGACGACCAAGACAGAATCAATGACTTCCTGGTCATCAATAGGCATGAGACGCACAGCATCCCCTTCAATGATTTTTTCCGCACCCAACCAGATCCCTCGGCACTTGAATTTGGCGTGGAGGGATTCTGATTCCGCCTTCGGAGAATCCGAACTAGTAAATATCCTCGTGAATGCACAAGGATCGAACGGAAATAGTTTGGACATCGTATGAGCGGTTGGCATGATATTACTCTCCCATAGAGTTTGATCCTGGCCGTGTTGTAACTCTCGTAACATCGAAAATGGTCTAATGTGGCTGAGTTCCACATTTAACTTTGCTGGCATCGATTGGGAAAGCGAGTCTGATGGAAGGACCTCAACGCAAATCATTGGGGCCGATCTTTTCTTTCCTTTCAAGGCTGAAAATGCGAGATCTTCAACATGCGCTTCGCCTGGCTCTGGAGCGGACATAACCCGACCTGCTTCCCATTTTGGCCATCCACCAAACTGCCCTGTCTTTTCGTCAAAGAGCTTCAGGTACTGCGTGCTCTCATCCATACAAACTGCAGGCTCGTCGTTGTAAAAAAGTACAATTTCATTCTCTCTCGGCTGGAAGGAATGACATTCGTGGAGAATCGAATCGTATTCCACGTGGGGGTTAAAGAGACGATAGCTCCAGCCCATTGGTTCATTGTAGTTGAAATCCAACGCCAAGGTCAAGTCCCGGGCCTTCGTATTATGGCTTCGATATAAGAGATCGATATACTTTTGGGCAGGGTTGATATCAAAGACATCTCCTGGCAGCGCCTGGGGCTTGCGCCCAGACAGTCTCTGCCCATCTGGCTTCTGATAGGACTTGTTGGATTTGCAATTGACACACTCACATTCGGTCTGCCCTCCACTCATCAAGTGTTTAAAGTGGAAAAAGAACTTAATTGGAGAGTCAAACTTTCCCTTTGGGTGTCCAAATAGATACCTGTCAACCTGAAGCTACGTTAGCCCCATTATGAACTTGATAATTGAGGTATTAGCTAACATGTGTGCCATTTTTCCGCGTCTTTGTGTAGATGCGATAATCTTTGGGTAAGGCCGATAATATGTACGTTGTATCTGTCATTCATGTTATTTATGCAACAAAAAAGAGGTGCCATTCTTATTTGCTCTCTGAATAGCGGAGTTGACATAGAACAGAATGGATATGCTGGAAGAAGAAGTGTGCGGGGGATTGCCCAAGGTTTGTGTTCAGCAGGAGGTGGAAGTGAGATTGAGCGAGATTGAACAATAGATCGGACGGTATATAAAACGCGTGTGGACTCCGTGAGAAGAAAAAAAGTAATAGACTCGTTGAGACATATCTTACTGCACCTTTTGATGGTAATGTGTGCTTGCAGAATACAAAACTGAAGACGTACCTTTTCGAGACTGCCCAATACTATCCATCCACTGGAATCCCAACGACCTATGATAGTAATCATCATTTGGTTTAAAAACATAGCTTGATTCCGCGGGCCAGTATTCACTGCTACCATCTGAAAAGTCCCTCTCGAGATCAATGATAGAGGTCTGGCGCGGCGCTTGAGGCGCCATTTCTAAAGTCTTCTGGAGTTTGTTTTGCAAAATTGAAGAGAGAATCACGTCGGGGTCAAACTTCCCATCAACAGACGCTCCCGTGTTGAGATCCAATCATCAAGGATCAGTGGAGATGTAATCATGTGAACTTGTGTTACAACGTAAGGGTTATAAGGTTATAAGGTCAGTAAACATTGCCGATATCCACTATCTCGCTTCGCCAATGCGCTTAATTGCCGCCACCGACTGCAGCTGCTACTTTCGGCGATCAACAAGCATTTGAGCCTCCCAGGGTGATAGCTTTCAGGGACCCTGATAACAAGTAGCAATTTACTCATGTCTTAGAATAGTTTCGCATGGATATGTGGCGGCCTCATACACTACATCTCGTACAAGAACTCGAAGCTTCTTGAAGCCATTATAATGAACCACGTAAATATGAACCGTACAGATATGAAGCATACAGATATGAACCATACTGCCTTTAATGATACTTGACAAGAAGCAAGTCAATTAACTTCTATTTTACAGATTGCACCGTAGACCTAGTGTGCGGCACAAGTTACAATGTCTCTTGTAAGAACGTCCCTTGCCCTTGTAAAACAGCTTTACTCGAACTTCCGTATCAATTATATCTAGAAATCCAGTACAGTCCGCGCCGCCAAAGCCGAAAATGCCGCATGTCTTAGAACCCCAGGTACAAAAGCGAATAACAGTAGAAACTCCCCAAAGTGGGCGCGTCGAATCAGCTGGAGAATCGGCGGGTGATTTTGGCGATGACTACGGGGCTGTTAGCGAATGGTTTTCTGTGTCATTGGGAGATGCATCATACCGTGTAAAGCAACAACGCTGAAGATAAATACAATAGACAGAACGAGAACAACGACGGGGTCGACCTTGAGTCCTGGAGACTCATCGGTGTACAGCTCTGCCCAAATTGTCAGCAAGAATCCATGCGCTACCAAAGCAATAAAACCTACTCAGCATTGTGCTGCTGCTTCCACCGGCGCCAGCCGCCCTGGTGCTGCTTGGTCGTACATTCGCAACCTTGTCCTTCTGGTCCGCAGCAGCTCTCCTGCGAATAGCAGTCTTTGGTCCACCGGGTGGCGTAGGGGATGATGGACGTCCGGAGTTCTGCACGCCCGAGGAAACGGGGGATGATGCACGTGGAGAAGACTGTGATGATATAATTGTCAGTCATAAGCAACATAGTAGATGTGGGTTCAGGAGCGCGTGTCTGCATTGCGCATTGAAACTGAATGAACCAAGAAAGTGAAGCAATTCCGCTTACCATTATTCGTGGGTGATGGTTTGTGTAGATGGGAGCGACCTGTAACTCGAGAACGAAAGTGGTTTGGGTATGGCGTTCTGAGTTTGAATCTCGAGGTTGATTGACAGGATTGATGTTCGTTATAATTGAGGCCACGATTACGGACATAGTGCCCACTTAAAACGCACTACTGTGCGGCGCGGCGCTTCGATTATCCGACCAAGTCCACTTTTGCTGTAGCTCCCCACAATCTAATCTAATCGGAATAAATGGAGAAAGGGGCTGATCTTCTGGCCCGCCAAGTATAAAACAAGCTGGGCACATGGCCGGCTGGTCACAGTTACTATGGTCACGACGAGACGGTTTATGCAATGACAGTGAGCCCAGCTGTTGGTTGAAACGGATAACTAGATTTCACTAAAAGGTGAATGTAGTCTTACACGGGTATATCATATGTGTACGCGTCCCTATGTTTTCGAAAGAGAGCTGTGAAATAACAAAGGGAAATCGCTTGATGCGTCGCAAAAATGAAAGTACAGAAACGAGTCTCAATGCCTCTGGTTATTGAATGGAGATATAATCCTCATCCTTCTTCATAGCCAGTCTGAAATTTGGCCAGCTTGGAACTTGGTGAAATAGGCCTCTCCTCCGTCAACCGACGTCCATCCACAGACGTCCCATCTGCTCCTCCTCGGAATTGATGCGTTTAATTTCCTGACGTTCGCCTATTCAGCGAGTAATGTCCCATGCTGATTATAAGTATTAAACAGTACATTCTATAATAGAATTGAAGATGTCAACCGAACTCCATCCGCTATGAGGCCAAGTTGCAAGAATGCATACTTTAAGAAAGTTAAAGAGCTACGTCCAGTACCAGACTGACATCGCGTACTTGGGACCCCGCAAGATCTTCGAGAACAGGTATCAAATCCAGTAGCTCATTGTCATGGGCATCCGAAAACCAGCTGCTTATAGGTACAGCATGCTGAGGGTGGAATATGTACGATGTTGGCGAATTGTCAATGATGATGGTCTCTCGTAGATCGCGGCCAACCTGGGACAGGTCTTTAACGTAATTGCCTTGATGGTTGTAACAGCTCTCTCGGAAAAGGCGATGGTGGACAACGTTGTGTATATCGAGCTGGTCCAATAGGGGATCGCCATACTATATTATATCAGATTTCATTTCAGGACAACTGGAAGCGGATATACTAACCTTGGAAACGGATGCTGTGAATACCACTACCTCATATAACTCGCCAACACGCTTCATGAACTGGTCTACTCCAGGGCGCTTAATGACATAGACGTTGTGATACTGCCCCTCAATTTCTACCGGAATTGTAAAATCTGCCTGGTGCAAAATCTGGGATTTTGTCAGTATTATGATGCGTGAAGCCTTGTGATGGATGCAAATACCTTGAAGCTGCTGTGCACCAACGTTTCGTCGAGATCAAGGACCAAACATTTTTTCCCATTAAACCTTGGTTCAATTGGAGGTAGCAACCACTGCTGCTTTTCCTCAACGGTATCAGCAACAGATGGTCCCTGGGTCTGACTTAGCGCAGTGCTGTTGGTGCCTGCTCCAGCTATCGGGGGAGGTGGGGGTAATGTCGTATTGGCTGTATTCGTCTGTTGATCTCCCTCCACGTCTTTGGTGGTGTTGCCCTCTCCAGAGTCGCTCGTGTGAACTTTCGTATCAACCTCATTGTTTGTGTCATTCCGAGACGAGATGGGAATGCTGCTGTCTTGTTGGGGAATAATCGGAGTTGGCGCCTGGACAAATACCACAGGGTTTGATGCACCGGGGGCGTTTGTGTTTGCGACCGATTCCTCGGCATCTCGTGGTATAGCAGGTAGCGGCTGGTTACGAGAATCCTTTGAGTTGGCATGCTGCTCGGCGACAGCTTGTGGTTGTTTGAGACCAGTTCCTTCAACAGATGGTCGGCCATCGTTATCGGTGGTATTATTTGGGACCATGGCTGCCTTTTCCGGTTGCGCAGATTTATGGCTTGTGATTACGTCGGGGACGGTTGACACTGGTTTGCTTGGTGTCGTCGCCCTAGCTTGAGAAGTGGTTGAGGTGGTCGGCTTTACAGGAAGAGCTGTTTCTTCCGGGTCGATCCCATTCGCACTGTCGGGAACGCCGCAGCAGTTCAGAAAAGACAAGAAACCTCGAGACTTCTTTGGCTTTTGCATTTGTGCTGATTGAGAAGATATAGCATTAACTGTCGCCGGTGTGCTTTCAGCAGCTGCAGGAGATGTTGCCGATCTCTTACTGCTCGTTAAACTGCCGTTGCGCTTTTCGCCGATGATGCTGGAGTTGGACTTCCTTGAACCTCCCCCTATGCTGCCAGTTGGATCGCTGGCTGTGGCTCCACTGAGGGCTGTCGCGGTCGGCGAAGGCTGTATCTTGTGCGACGATGATCGCGAAGGCACATGCAGGAGGGTATGATTCTTCTTTAGTGTGTCGTTTGTTGTGACTGACGATTCGTCGCCAACTGGTACGGAGGTCAGGTCGGGCTCGTTCGAAGTCTGGTCTCGTTGGCTATCGGCGACTGAAGTGGAGATGATGTTAGCCTGGTGAACACAGTTCATCAACCATCGATGGATCCCAATAAATTGGATTGCCAACATGAATTTATGCTGGTAAGCATGAAGGAAGGGTGCGATGCTTACAATGGTTCGATGTGGTGGAAGCTTTCGATGTGTAACCGTTCTTCTGCTCTACTGTAGATGAGCGAACGGATTCATGCTCAACCGGCTGAGCGACCTCATTACTCATCGAGGGCGACTCGAGGCCTCGATAGACCTACCGTGATGCGCCGTGATTGCTGTTGATGCCTCGTCTTGATCCAGGCTCACCGCCGCACTCGTCGCTCGGTTGACCCGAGGCGGGTGTGGCTGGGCGCGTAATAAGGAGAGGGTGGAGATCTCGGCAGATTAGCTCGCGGGTTTGGGTTGAGTCGCGACAATTGGCGAAGTCAAGGGACGGTGGATAAATGGGCGACGCAGATGATGATATTTGTCCTCAAAAACTCCCAGTTGCGCGTAGTTGAGGTTACTGGGGGGTTGAGGTTTGATAGGATTTTGGTGGTGGTGGAGATGGGAAGGAAGGGAAGGCACGGGGGTTGGCAGAGGAGCAGGTTGGCGACTTTGGGGTTTGATTATTGACAAGAGGCTGAAGGCGATTGAGGCGGACGCTAGTAAGATGCAACCGAGATGATCGATTGGACGGTGGAACTGACATGAGTGGTCAGTGCAGCAGTCACATCACACATAATTTGCCTTTGAAGGCATCCTATTAGGCCTATTAGGCCTATTAGACCTATTAGACCAATAAGACGAATTAGACGAATTAGACCTATAAGACATTTTGTATTAGAGCGTGTTAAGCCATGTTAGACCATGTTAGACGGTATTGGCCTTATTGGGCCTATTAGACCTATTAGAGACCCCTATCCGTTGAGAAAGAGAGACACGAGACGGGGTACTAACGGGGGCTACGGGGCCTACGGGGAGGGGGGCCTACGGGGGTCTCTTTGAGTAAGGTACTCTGTAGTCCTAGACAGGCAGTACATTAGTTGTACGGGCATATAGGGCAGTAATCGCGGTAATTGCGAGTACTCGTTGTCTTAACAGCTGTGCGAGTACAGGAGAGAGTACAGGAGAGTACAGTAGCCCCCGTTTTACCGGCCTGTGCTTTCTCTCCTGGTTCTACAGTAACAAAGAGTAACAAACAGTAACGATGGCGAGATGCGAGATGCGAGATGCGAGATAAAGAGCTGCGTGTAAAGTACGGGCCGTACGGAAACGTATGTACAGTACACGTCGCCCACAGTAGTAGCGCATCTCTCAAGGTCAACATCAACAGCTCACGGAGTATACTGTAGCACCGTATATAGCACCGCACCACTCTACGTAATACACCAGGTATACTACATATCAATATTACTACAGTATCTAGACCGTACTAAAACGCGTAGTTAGTACACGTAGTTAGGATAACTAACCTCGATAGTCGAGTCGAGTTGAGTAGAGTAGAGTAGAGTAGAGAAAGTAAAGGGGAGAAGAGCAGGAGGTTCATCTAGTTCAGTTACTACGGAGTAGGTAGTTACTTCGTACATTCCGAGGACATGTAAGGAGTTAGATCAGACGGTTGGGAGTGGACACTATTGATGTCTAGCCAGTCCTATAGCCAGATAGCCAGTCACCACAGCCAGTCCCATCGTCAGTACCAGGGTTAGAGTAAAGATGAGTGGGGTAAGCTCATGGCAGGCACGGGCGGTACGGCGGGTAGCAGGTCCCAGAAAGGGCGACCGCAAAAACTGGGGGAAAGGAAGAACTCCAATACAACAAACGGGAGAAGCACACACACCAACCACGCACCCCAACCACACACACCACACAAACCACAGACAGCCCAGGCACGTTACCTCCATTTGCTCTAGTGCCAATATACGCGCTGAACCCCCCATCTCCAACGGCAACCCATAGCGACCAATTCGGTAGTTTGCGCCAATGCTCTGGATTTCTACACTGTACGGCGTGTGGTGGTAGGTATGCGCTCCAATGCGACAACGGGCACCGCGCCCACCACGCCGACAATGTCATGTACACGCAATGCTTTATATTCTATCCTCGTATGCCGTATAAACTATTCTCTGTCTATTGTGCACTTAATAGCAAAATCGGACAAATTGCTCTCTCTTCCGTCTATCCTCAGCTACGACGACTGCTTTCATTCGGTCCTGTCTCTGTGATTGGCTCCTTGTGCTCCATACTTTTGGGCCTGTGTCCGTGATTTTTGGCGGGGTGCGATGGTCGCCCAACTCTCTACGCCTGGTGGGGAGACAGAGATAAGATAGCCTGATACGAACAATTTTCTGCCAGTTGGACTTTCAAGGTCAACCAAATATGTATACCTTGGATGCCACTGATTCTTTTGCCATTGAGCAACCATCTGGCACATATGTCTACGACATAGTGCCCGTTGCTGGTGGCATCGTCTCCATCTCCTCTGACGACACAGTGCGCCTCTTCGATCCATCAAATCTTCAACAAGGGCCGGTGTACAGCGTACCGAAAGTTAATTCTGAGGTCACATGCCTCGAGGCTCTTGATCACCAAGGCTCCATTGTGTGCACTGCAGGTAGAGATGGCAAGGTAACGATTCTGGACTTGCGACAGCAGTCGCGAGTAGCTCAAATAGGGACCGGTAAGACCTGTGTGATTTCTTTCAATAATTCCATCTGGCAACCTTGAACAGGAGATCCATGAACCCAGTTTCATACCCTGCTTTCCAGATACTGAACCCGGCATATTTTCTGCGTTGTACACCCTTTAGTTCATTAGAGGATGGGAGATCGCCGATGACCTCCAATGCTACTTTCCGCATAGCCATTACTGACAAGACCACCAGGACACAACGCCCCCATATTGTCTCTCGCAACATGCAAAGATGCATATTCAGTTGCAGCGGGCACGGAACTTACCAATGGCCAAGCAGAGGTTATTATATGGTATGTACACGTCATATGATAGATATATTCATGGCTTTTTACTTATTGGTCAAAGGGACACCCGAAGCCTCAATGCCCCAAGGCTTCAATACACAGAAAGCCACAATGATGATGTTACAGAGGTATGCTTCGATCCGCGTGTTTCCAAAACACCCAAGCTTTGCTTGTGGCTAACTACGATGCCTGGCAGCTTCAATACCATCCCACCGAGACGTCTATCCTGTTGTCGGGGTCAACGGATGGGCTTGTTAACCTGTACAACACGACGGTGCTTGAGGAAGAAGATGCTCTTCACCAAACACTAAACCATGGCTCGTCCATCCACAAGGCAGGATTTCTCAATAACCTTGACATATTCGCATTGTCGCATGATGAGAAATTTGCCATATATCCCATGATAACAAACACAGAAGCCAGTGTTGAAGAGCCGCCATCAACTCAGTTTGGCGATTTACGAGAAAGCCTTGGATGTGAATATGTGGCAAGTGTGTTTGGTAGACCCAATGGAGGTGTTGTTGGAATTGGGAGTCACAGGTAAGCAATAGACTGCGGGCATCGTTTCCACTGATTTAGTTGCCGGTTCTTGGAACATGCGGCGTATACTTTCCAAATGCTGACCAGTCAATATAGCCAGTCGAATTTTAGCCTTGTGCAGCTTAAGAATAGTCCTCCTTGGGCGATCTCGACTGAGTCACCTGTTACGTTATCTGGTGGCCATGGTGGGGAGGTCGTTCGCTCATTCTGCTTCTTAGACGAGGTTTGTCATACTTTCCAGCTGCTTAATACATTAATTAACGGTGCATAGTTTCGCATGATCATAACTGGTGGCGAGGACGGGCAGATAAAGGCATGGAAGTTCGACGGGTAGCTAAATTATCACCTCGAATTTTCCATTCTCAATTATCCCGTGTTAAGTGAATTTTTAACTAAGAATTGTTCATAGTTTGTAACAGTCCACAAAAAGGGCCCTGTATTACAATATTACATTCCTCTTGATTGTATATTTCGAGTAGGTTGAGTTGTGTGGTTTGGATGGTAAAGGTCGTAGTTGTGTTGTGAGGCTGGTCCTACCGGATAAATGTTAACCCAATTGCGGCTTATAGATGATGACAGCTTGGACTTGGAACAGATCGTGTGCTGCAGTTCGGCAGAATGCTTCATTATCGCCACGAACATATAAGTTGTTGGCATGACACAACTGAATCTACATGCTGTGATGCATTTTGAGTCGTTCAGTACTGCGGGATGACCTCGTTGGTGAATGATTAGAAGCTACATCAGGGAGCTAGCAACATGAAGGGATACTGCCAACGGCGCATGCCGTTCATCATATGTACGTCGTAATTGCCCAGCAGCAACATCTGCCACTCACTGACAAGATGCAGTACTTCTACAGGTATTATATGTTACAGCTCATGTTCAACCGGCAAACGTCCATGCCGAAACCAACGACCTCAGTTCGAACAGCGATTCGCCTCCAGCTGCTCATTCAGCCCCCCAAAACGAACACGGCGAGCATGGCACAGAGTACTATCAAGGTGCGATTTCTTCAATTACTTTGATAATATTTATTAACCACAGAGTTCGTAGGTCTCGTCGGGGAAGCATTGTCCTTCTTGGAACCACTAGAGAAAGGGAACAGCCGATATGCTTCTCTCAAGACATCTCGATTTCCTAGTACCGCCCTTTACTACGTTGCCGAATTAATATCACAACTATACGTCGGCGCGCCTCCAACCGATCAGGGGACATCCGATCAAGAGGCTAAAGGGAAGGATGGCGGGCAGACCCTGACTGGTCCCCTGTCAGATGGCGTGGCTTTACTCCGCGAGTCCGCGAAGTACAACAATTCCGATGCCATATATCTTTTGGCGCAGATGAGCTTCTACGGCAATTTCTCTTATCCGAAGAACCTCACAGAATCATTCCAGAGGTATTCACAGCTTGCGACTCTCTCGGGCAATAGCTCAGCACAACATATGATCGGATTTATGTACGCAACTGGCGTTGGTGGAGTTGTACAACGGGATCCAGCCAAAGCCTTACTGCATCATACATTTGCGGCTCAGGCCGGTCATAGTAAATCAGAAATGACGGTTGCATTTCGCTATCAAAATGGAATCGGAACTTCACGTAATTGCGATGAAGCGGTTACTTATTATAAGAAAGTGGCTGACAAGGCAATTGCCTGGTATCGATCCGATGAACCAGGGGGGAAGGCTTGGGTGCCAGACTCCTACAGCCTTGCAGATGATGATGGAGGAGTCTACGGCGAAGGCGCGAGCGCGTCCAGTGCAGGCATGAACTCGCAGCGTGGGGATGGAGGACTGGGTGCCCATGCAGCGTTAGACGATGTCCTCGAGTATCTCGATTTGATGTCTGGAAAGGGCGACTTCAAGGCTACATTCAGTTTGGGTCGCATACACTATAATGGCCAGAAGGGCCTCAACCGCGACGTGAAGGCGGCACGAAAATATTTCCAGGCTGTCGTCGGGCAATATTGGAAACGAGACGGGACTAAAGTGGACACTACCGATAAGCCTGATATCGAGAAGTTTGCATGCAACGCCGCTAGCTATCTCGGCCGGATGTATATGAGGGGGGAGGGCGTCGATATAAACTATGATAAGGCACTACACTGGTTCCGGCGAGGAATCACTGGAGGGGACGCAGGGTCAGCAAACGGTCTAGGCTTGATGTATCTTCATGGCTTGAAGGTTTCCAAGGATGCACCCAAGGCCGCGGATTTATTTAGAGCGGCTGCTGACCAGGATTACGCCCCAGCTCAAGTTAACCTTGGCAAGTTGCACTTGGATCAGGGACGGACTGAGGATGTTCAAATTGCCAGAAGCTACTTTGAACTAGCAGCGAGATATGGTAATATCGAAGCTTACTACTACCTCGCCGAAATTGCGAACTTTGGCATAGGCCGGGATCGCTCTTGTGGCCTCGCAGCCGCCTACTACAAGACCGTTTGTGAAAAGGCAGAGCCGTTACTTTCTTCATTTGCCGAAGCAAACGAAGCTTACGCAAATGGCGATCGAGAATTGGCTCTTCTTGACTATATGATGACGGCAGAACAAGGCTATGAGAGAGGCCAGGCGAATGTGGCATATCTCCTCGACCAGGAAAATTCCATTCTGAAACTGTCAACCCTCTCCCCAATTTCCAAGCCGAGATCAATGCTGCTTGAAAACCCAGGCCTGGCTTTGGTCTACTGGACCCGGTCTGCAAAACAAAATAACATTGACTCCATGGTCAAGATGGGCGACTATTACCTTAATGGCATTGGCTCCGAGCCTGACATGGAGAAAGCCGCTGCATGTTACACTGCGGCTTCCGAATTTCATCAAAGTGCTCAAGCTCTCTACAATCTAGGGTGGATGCACGAGAATGGCATCGGATTGATACAGGACTTTCATCTCGCAAAACGATTCTACGATGAAGCATTGGAAACAAATGATGAAGCATACTTTCCAGTTACGCTCAGCTTATTGAAGCTTCGTTTGAGAAGTGCATGGAACACGTTGACTCACGGAAGGATCAACTCGATACGATATGAACCTGGTAAGTTCCAATACTTTTATTTATTTATTTGATGCTAACAACCATTAGCGCCCTCTAAACAGTGGTCCTTTTCTGAATGGATTAACAATTTCATGGAAGATGACCGCCTCCAATACATGGATTATGACGAAGACGATCTACTTCATCGCAATGATCCAACACATGGGGCTGATGATGGGATGTATGATGATGTCATTGAGGATGGTATAGTCGAGAGTTTCATTATAATCGCTTTGGCAGGTGCACTTGTTTGGCTTATATACTATCGGCAACAGCGACAGCTGGCTCATAGGCAGAATGACCAAGGGAATCAACCTGTTGGCGGACAACAAGCACAACCAGACCAGGGCGTGTTCCCTAGAAACGGTGATCCTGCATTTGCACAGTGGGCCGCAGGAGGAGTAGGCCACTGAGGATGGTTGAGAAAGAAGAGCTCTAGTTGTTTGATTATTGAAGCTCTATTCTGCATCCTGTAATTGGTGGATGGCTTCACAATTACTGTATTCTATATTAAATAAAGAAGTTATTATGTATGTGGTAAAAAATGACTGCGAGGTGAAGCGAGACAAATGATTTATGGCGGGAGTTCGCTCGCGCACCTCGCCGTGTTTGTTTCAATCCCTCCGTAAAAAAAATGTCCTCCACAAAGTAAACCTGTGGACACTCCCCAGTAATCATCGGCATGTCTGCGCAAGACGCAAAGCGACGCCGCGCAGACTCTACTGCAGCTGCGTTATCAAGACCCTTTCGATCTCCGTTTCGAGGCACAGCAGGAAAGCCAAACAGAGATTCTCAGGACCAGCCCAGTGACCTTGGCAGAACACAACTTGACCAAACAGCCTCTCCACGGAAGGTTTCCCATATCCCAAGAGCACGGAATTCTCCATCGTTCCCATCCAAGAGGCAACAAGGCGTCAACCTTTCATCAAGACCCTCAGACACCTCAGACACCCAATTGGAGATTGCGGCACTTGTAAAGGCCCAGCGCCAACTAAAGAACAAACTACACAGCTTGGCAGAAGAACTACACCTATGTGAGCAAGCACACAAAATCGAGCGTGGTTCACCGGATGCCGGGTCGGGTAGTGGGGAAGTGGATGGCGAGCTTCTGCGCCTGATAGAACGATGGAAATCAGCTAGCCGTCAAGCAGCAGAGGAGCTCTTTGGCAGTGCCAAGGACAAGATAAACAGGTATGTGATGAGCTCCAAATGCCAAGCTCATAACTCAAGTCATGAATGGAGTTGGTAATGATTCGTTATAGAATGGGAGGTCCACAGGCTTGGAAAGAGATGCAAGAAAAACAGCAGGAGTTTCAAAATGAGTTTAATGCTGGGTTTAATGCTGGGTTTAATGCTGGGTTTGAGCAAGACTCCCGTGGTGGAATGGGTGACAACGATGGAAGGAGCGACACAGATACAGGAGCCGACATCGAACTGGAGACGCATAATGAGAGGGAGGCACGTGGGGGAAATGATGATGCTGAGGATTTGAATGACAAGGTAAGTCTGAATGATGGGGATAGTGACGAATATGGGTAACAGTTTGCTTTTAGGAGTTTACGATGTCGATGATGCTGAGGTCGCTGAATGTTGAGCTCGAGGTGATCGGCTACAGCAAAGAACATCAGATGTGGATAGATTAACAATGCCAAACGGGGGAATAGTCAGCTCTCAATAGCCATGAGCTTCTACCATAGTTACCAATAGCACATATGTGCCATACTTTCCAGCCTAACAAAGATAAAGATATGGGGTGTAAAGCTCTCGCGTTGAATTGCATGGTCTATTTAAGCATTATATAAATAAGAGAATTCCGTGCCGCAGAGCTGATTCGTACAAAAGATAATCTATTGGTATCATGCACTCCGTCAATAGGAGAAATTCATGCAGCGGAGCAAGTTAATAAAGTACAGCCCACTCTCGGGTCACACAACGTACAGCCCGTAATATCACATTCTGAAAGCACCCAATCGTACTGTAACAGCAGTAAACATCCCTACGCCGTCATTCCCAGACTTTCTCGGATGAGGGCATATTGTTGGAGTTCTTGGTTTGTTGGCCTGGCCTCCGGGCCCCTGTAACGTATCGGATCTTGGTCTTTGCAGCGGCGAAGGGAGAATCGATACATAGCAGTGCTCGCGTCTAGAATGGTATATTCCACGACAGTGTACAGTCCATCATATCGTATTCCCTTCGTCGGTGCGAATTTGGAGTTCTTATTTTCTGCTCGGAGGACTCGAAGAGGCTGTTCTGATTCGTAGGATTCCAACAAAAGCTTGGTGTTCTTCGTCGGAATCGAATTTTCGCTTTGCGTGCCACAGTATTCAATAGCCTAGAGTATGGATATTAGTATTTGGTATCAGGTATAGCTCCTGTGGGAATTAAAGGTATGCATGACCCGTAAAGGAACCGAAGATAGAATTTAACTCCCAAAAGAACTGAAGATAAGTATAACTCTCAAAAGAACCGCAGATAAGTATAACTCCCAAAGAACTGAAGATAGGTATAACCCCTACAGGGATTGAAGATGGATATGACTCATATAGGAATTGAAGAACTAATAGATGGGGAAACACACCATTTCTTTGTCTTCGTCCGCATAGCCGCCTTGCGCCACAACCACCGAGTAGGTTCCTTTTCCCACCTGCCCATGAATGCCAGCTTCCTGCTCACCATGAGCACCATCCCTGAGAGCACAGATGCGGTTTGGCCACCATTGGCCATTGACAAGACAGTTTTCTCCAACTACATTTGCTGACTTCTTCATGGTATATTTCTTATCAAGCTTGTGTGAGGTACGCTTCATACCACTTTCCAGCCGACCTTTTTCAGTTGTTATACCCCGTAGGAGCTGAGAATCCAAATCTCCTACAATCCAGCGAAGATATAATGCCTTTGCGTCCGCACGCAGGTCAAAAGGAAAGTCGACGCCATCTTGGTTAACAAATATCCGAGGTAATCCGTCATCCTCCAAGATCCTCGACTTCTTGATTATTATACCGCTAATGCATTGAAAAAACTCCATTTCGTGAAGTTTCGTACGGATCTCTGCAGTTATTTTCTTGCGCTCACCATCGTCTCTAGCAGCAACATAGTTTTGACACAGTGTACGAAGATATGCCACCAATTGCAAGTCTCCACGAGAGTATTTCTCCCTCATGTCTATTTTTTCGTACCACTCGGAAGACCGGATACGTGTGTCGACCGTCTGCTTGTTTGTATATGAAGCAATTACCTTCTTCCTAGGAGCCTTTCGGCCGGGGCCATATCTTACATCATCCTTGGAATCAGGCGGGGCGGAGAGTGTGCCTAGCACGTCCAGGCTGGCTGAAGACTCGGTAATTTTGACGTTCAATACAGCGTCCTCCGAACCAGGCGAGGCGGAGAGTCTGCCCAGTACGCTCGTACTGGCTGGGGACTCGGAAACCTTATCGTTCAACGAACCTGTCGCGTTGTTAACTTGGAATCCTTGGTCAGCCATTGGGCATTATTCATTTACCAGTAATTTTCCTCCTTTTCGCGGGCTTTAAACCCGAGAATGTGGATTTTATCTGCCGCAACGAGTCCTGCGTTGGCTCAACAGCTTGGGTTTGGCTATACTCTTTCTTCACGGCGGCGGCGGCTGCATCTTCAGCCGCAATGAGGGCCATACGACGCTCTCGTGCCTCGGTCCGATTCTTTTCTAGGAGTTCCAAGACACCCATGATGCCGGGATGAGCAGATGGTAGGCCGGTTTACTACATGTACCAGCAAGTCGTCTGGATTAGATATTCACTGTTGGCGTCGTAGTGAGGCTGCTGAAAAGGATTGTAGCTGAGAAGCCAGGTCAATTCAGGAGACTATGGGGTAATATGCTGGTTGTCAAATAGCGAGCAGCAATTTCATCACTTTGCAATTCAATCTCTCGGACGATAGCTTGAGTCGATGAGCTGAGAATGGAAGGAAGCATAGGTAGTTGTTTGCTATGTTCGCAATCACGTGAGTTCGTTCGAGGTTTACAATGATGTGCACACATCAACACCAATGGCTGGCACCATTGCCAATTCACATTCTGACATACTACTGCATTACTTGGCACAAACAAGGGTTACATTATAATGCATTTATTGCCAGAGGTATTGTTCGTAGATTCAAGTGAAGAACATAGAAACGCGAGGACATCTCTTGACGCGACATATGAGTTGAACATCACTTTCATAACCACATATGAGTTGGACATCACTGTCATTATATACGACCGAAGTACTTTCAAATGTTTCATTGTCCCATCGTGGATCGAGCCTCGAGATCTGTATTTAACGCGAAAGCTAGAATGACAACTGGTTTGCATTGAAAGACCATCTCAGTATATCCCGATCCAGCCCTCCTTCCGGTATTGCTCCTTTAGTAGAAAGTGGATGGTCGCTTGCTGGTGAACAGCTTGGTGCCAGCTGCCTTGGAAACGCGGTGAGGAAGAGGGAATTTGAGGTTCTTGGTGAGAAGTTGCTTGATGTAAGGGCGCTTGACGTCGTCGGTCTTCTCAAGCTCAATGACCTTGAGAATCTACACAAATTTCGTAAGCATGACTGGGCAAATCCTAGTTACAAGCAGAGACTTACGTGAATGGAGCGGAAACGAGATCTGTGCCTCGCGGCCATATCCTGGTAGAGAGCCTCAACAGCATCTGTTCTCGACATCTCACGGTACTCCTTGTACATGTTGTGGGTGCCGGAACGAGAATCGTAACGGATCCAGATACCGAAGTTCTTGACCTTGAGAGGGCGCTTCTCGTGGATCTACAATTTCGGGTTAATCATATGGAATATCTCATGCAAATAAGTTGAACATACCACGTTCAAGCTGACGATCTCACCGTTGGCCTTCTTGACCTTGCGGAGCTTCATCAAGAAGTACCAGAAGCGGGACTTGGCGACCACAGTGTTAGGCGCAAATATGCGCATGCGGTACAGCTTTGGCGCTGGGTTTGCCTCGGTGGGCAGATGGCGGCCGATGACCTGGTATTCTGTGAGGCGACCTGTATTGAAATCTAGTTAGCCTGGTACTTTGGCTGAGCAACGTTGTTGGCAACTCGGTGGCATCGACAACTCCATTCTTGACATGGCGATTCGCGCTGTTCCTGGAAAACACAGGCCAACCCGTGAACTCTCACGTATTGGGCGCTGCGAACGTTGACAGTCGTCCACGAGTAGACGTAGATTCTGCTTCCAAATCCGCAAGTAATTTCGCAACAATATCCAGTGGGCATCCAACAATTCCTAGGATCTTTTCATAGAACTCTCGTTTATGTCTGGCCTTTGATTCCCGCTCTTGTTGCTCAAATTGTGCGCCATGTCAAGAATTTGTCGTCGAGCTGTTGTTGGTCCGATGGTGTCCTAGGTAGTGGAATTGAGAAATAAAAATCGTTGCTTACCCATCTGTAAGTCTGTCAGCGCGAATTCTTTGATTATCGACTCTGGATATGCCTGGAAACTGACCTTGAAGTGCTGGCCGAGATTGTTGTCGTTATGTGGGTTGTTCGGAAATCCTCGAAAAGGTTTGTGGGAAGATTAAGCGAATATTCCCCACGTGATGTGCACAACATAAGCGAAACAAGCTACAAGCGACAGGCGCGAAATTAGCCGCAAGAAGCGGCAGCCCTTGTGGGTGTAGACCCTTGAGCGAATAATATTGTGAACCTTATTAGTGCCTTCAACGAAAGGTGGTCCCTGTTTTTGATACTGTAAGACGCCGACACTGGATGAAAATAGTATTATTTTTGGGTCCCAATCTAAAGATAACTCTGACGAGGTTACTTTACAGTATATAGGTTTTATTTTGTCAAGATTAACCGTTTTGACGACCACTGACGCTGTGAGAGGCAACGGCTTGGCACGGTTTACGGCACGTGACATTGACTGACTGTTTGCATTCGAAGTAGCATCCCACTTTGTTCACATTGACCTGCTGGGAAGACTGAACCATCTTACATTACACTTTCGCCTGCTGTTTCTCGTGGCTGTTTGAGAAGCCAAAGACGAAGCCAGATAGATCGGGTGCCAACTTCTAAACACTTCTGTTTTGAAATCCATTGTTTACATCGTATCTTCACAACCAATCGACAGAACTTCCCTAGTTGGGAGACATACCAGGCTTTGGTCCCTGTCTTACAAATCTGAGTGTGGTCCAGACGAAACACCCAGATGACAATAAGCACCGATTGAAATGGAGTCTATTTTCAAAAACTTCCGAGAGGCCCACATTGCTGGTAACGGATACCAGCTGTCTGATACCCTCCTACCAATTTCACCCTCTGAAGAACCCGGGCGCTTGCGTAGTTTCTTCAACAGCACCAATGCCGCGAATGTCAAAAGTGACATCCAATACAATGTGTTGTATGATAGACAGTCTACTCTCAGACTTTCCACCGAGGAAGGAAAGGCATGGGTCGATGTCTATACTGGTTATTGGACAGCTGTTGGTGAGATCATAAAGGCTGAAGATGCCCAGAAAACCAATTCACCGGTCAGAAATATTTCCGCATTTCCTGGTCTCAAGCTTCCTTTTTAAAAAAGCAAAGCGTGCCTATGTTGTCGTTACAACACCATACACGCTGCGGAATTGATTCTGCGAGGCCGCTAAACATAGCTATCACCAGTTATAAGGTTGATTAACTAACTTTTGACAGGCCAACTGGGTC
The DNA here is from genome assembly GCA_000750935.1 of Pseudogymnoascus sp. VKM F-4519 (FW-2642). NCBI lineage: Eukaryota > Fungi > Ascomycota > Leotiomycetes > Thelebolales > Thelebolaceae > Pseudogymnoascus > Pseudogymnoascus sp. VKM F-4519 (FW-2642). The sequence goes on from JPKD01000198.1 coordinate 27,793, forward strand.
GCTGTCTATGAGACTTGGAAGGAGATGACGAACGCGATCATTCGCGGATATAGTACCGGATGTTTTGAAGCATGGACAATTCCGTGCCTCTACATCAGTGGAAAATACTTGCGGATATTTGCCATAAAAGCCGATGCTGCAGGCGGTAACACGGACAAGGCCATGGACTTCCAAGACGACTTCAATCCAGATACCGGAAAGAACGAAAAACTCGAGGATGCGGCTCGAGTCTTGAATCGGATGTTCCAGTTATGCGTTAGCGATAGGTACAGCATCTCCAAATTTATCACCGGTGGTTTCTAATCTTTGTTAGGGCCCCTCTCGAAGATTCACGCAAATGGGGCATCTATAATATCGTCAACCTTCTGTTTAAGACCTACTTTAAACTTAACTCCGTGGCATTGTCTAAGAACATCATCAGAGCCCTCCAGGCTTCCCGAGGTGATATACCGGATGTCGAGTCTTTCCCGAAATCCCATCAAGTAACGTTTAAGTATTACATGGGCGTCATTCAGTTTCTAGAAGAAGACTACAAACAGGTACTTGTTCCCATTCCTTACATGTTTGAGCATATCTAACAAGGATCTTAGGCAGAAGCTTTTCTGACACAAGCGTGGGAATTGTGCCACAAGCAATCCACCCGGAACAAGGAGTGAGAACTTACCCAGTTGCTTATTATATGGTTACTGACTTTGCACAAGACTCATTTTGACATATCTTATACCTTGCCACCTTCTTACTACGCACACCCTCCCAACCGAAACACTGCTCGCCCCTTACCCACGCCTCCAAGAACTATTTTTACCGCTTTCTCGATGCATTAAGCGTGGCGACTTGACCGGGTTTGATAATGCGCTTGCAGCAGGGGAAGACGAGTTTGTCAAGCGTCGTATATACCTAACTCTCGAACGAGGCAGGGATATTGCACTGCGAAACCTCTTGCGGAAGGTATTCGTAGCGGGTGGGTTTGAAGAACCCAACGACAAAAGCTCTGTCCCAGTGAGGCGGACTCGTGTTACTGTCGCAGAATTCAGCGCAGCGATCAGCATCGGAAACAAAGAGAAGCTAGATGACGATGAAGTCGAATGTTTACTGGCAAATATTATATACAAGGTCAGTGCTCCAACCGAAGGATGTGCCAGACGTCGGAGCCTTTTGGGACATCTATTTGTAGATTTTTCAACGCAGGCCCATCACTTGCCTTCCTTCACGACTCCATAAATAGCGAAATTACTAACACTATTACAATAGAACCTTATGAAAGGATATATCGCCCGAGAGCGCGGAATCGTCGTTTTGAGCAAAGGCGGCGCGTTCCCAGGGACGGGCATATGAAGTGGCTACAAAGAATTGGTCGCGAGAGACAGAAAGGAGAAATGGGCGATATCCCTATCGCCAAACGTTGTCCGCGGGATAGAACTGGATTGGTTCTACTTATGGACTTCTGAAATAAACCCAAGGTCTGCTGGCACGTGTGCCAATAAATAAATTTGCTACCGACGAATGCCATCGGAATGGGATTAGCTGCTTTGTATACTGGGATACTGGCACAGCTGCAGATTATGATGGTCAATAATGCATTAAGCAGGTATCATATGGTGTTGCTTGGTTATCTCCGGGGTGAGTGTTAATGGCTAAGACATGCATCCCATAAACATATTAGGCCATAGATTGCAAGGGATAATCCAATGGAATCATCATTTGCAGCAAGAAATATTTTACCGTAGGGGCAGTTCGAGAAGCATACACGGAATAGTGGAGTAAAGTTCACCATCACATGTTGCCTTCAACCATGCACAGCACGTATGGGGAAGAACTCTCAGTAAACAACGACTGTGTATCTATCTATGCCCAAAGGTTCAGTCCTCATGGCCGACTCTTAACGTTTCCGAATGTTGAGTCATAAATAATACATTCAATTTGGATTGTTCCATACTCAAAACAGGAGATGATGTCCCTCCAGCTGCAACTAACCAACAAAACAAACGGTCATAGGTATCGCGAGGCACCAAGCCTCAAGCAAGTAAGAAGAGTATTTGTACACTTTCCCAAAACGCCCCATAAAACTATCAAGACATACTTTTTGTCACAAAATCGGTTAATGAAAGTCGAGAAATGAAGAGATCCGTAACGCCCCAAAGATGTTGTCTACATGTGTCGAACACTGCGTGGCGAGTTCCTATACACTGACGTTAGATATGTCTGTGAGTGACACACTTGAGAAGAGAAACATACGCAGCGCTGGCAACGTCGTCGACGTGGTTGCAAAGAGCGACGAAGAGATCAAAAAACAGTTGGCTACCACCCGAATGCATCTCTAGTTGCATTGTTCCACTTCGCTTGAACGTTCCACGACTTCTAATAATTAATGCCAGATAATGGGCTCGTAGCTTTGAATCCGTATCCGGGGTATTGGCATAGGCATAACGTGCCGATGCGAGGATGGTGCTGCACTGAATGCCAGACTGGAGGCCTTGCTTGCGCAAAGCTACCTTCTTCAACTCTTCAAGTCCATACTTCTCTGCCGTGCAGTATATAACGGTATCCTTCAAAACTTCACCTTCTATTCCATGGTGGTACACTGTTGATTCCATCGCTGGCGCTCCAGCCTCCTGGCTTTGCTCGAGCTCCCAGGTATTCCTGCGTTTGTTGAACGCAAGGCGGGGATAATAATCCCCTTTGTATAGATATTCGAGAACCGACGAGAAAATCTCGGGTTCTTCATCGGGTAATGTAATTCGTTTGCTTTGGGCCTCCATGAACTGGCCTCGGCAGGCTTGTTGAAAGAATGGCGACAGGCTCAAGACATCTTCGTGAGCAGCAAAAATCCGTTGCTCTCGACCCACGATCAACGTGATTATCGGGGAGGTTATTGTGCTTTGATGGAATTAGCCACAAAATGAGATGAAATTGATGGAATGCTGCTTACCTTGAAAGGCGTGGGTTTTCTTTCTCTTCTGCAGCAGGCCTCCTCGACTTCTCATGGCGAGTTTTCGAAACAGCATGTTCTCGAAACGAGCCCTTCGATCGACCGGCTTTCTTTGAGAAGCTTTCTGTCTTTGACTGACTCGGTCGGCGAGTGAACATGGCTCTGGTCTATGACTGCTGTCTCGGTCGGGTTGGTAGCCTAGCGACCGAGTCGAAGCACAGTCGATAAGAATCCAGTTATTCAAACGGCTTCAAAGGGTGTATCTGGTTTAATTTTGATGGAACAGGCAAATATGGTCAATATTGTCAATATTCTATGGACGAAGTCGATAATATAGTACAGAAAATGGAAGAAAGAAGGGGGAGAAAGGGAAGTATATATGCTCATTCAGGGGGACAACAGGGACAATAGCCAAGGTTACTATAGGAAACAATGGGGAGACGCGGCGTGGAGCCGGATAACGCGTCTTGCCTGAATTGGCTGCAACCACTTTACGCGAACCAAACGCCTGATCCCGTGAGTCAACAGAATCTCGCAATTGACATGGGTAGCCCTGGTAAACCTGGTAAGTCTGCTCCGAGAATGTGACAGTACGGCGAAAGTCACAGTTACCGTATGCACGCACTGGCACTGTAAGATACTGGTGGTTGCACCAGCAAACTTGATAATTAGTGGACCAACGGAAATGAGGCCCAGAAGGAAATTGTAAGAATATAAAAGATAGGAATTAATAGTCGATGGACTCAAGCAAGGAAACTAGAAGAGTAGAAAATAAGCACAGAGTCTAGCTGAGTAACAAGGCGTTGACGTTGTGAGGAATTGTACTGTAATTGTACGGTACACAGCCAAACGCACTTCTTGTTGCCTACCAAATGTCTACAAAGTAAAACCACCACCAGAGCCTTAAAGTAACGCACCATTGCCCTTTCATTCACCGAGCTACATACCACATCACGACAAGAATCTGACTCGTCATACATCCAACGTGTGCATCGTCGCAAACTCCTGCCACATTACCTGACCCGTCGATCCTTGGCTTCAATCATCACATCCCCGCCATCCGCGATAATGGTGGAAATAACTGAGGGAGGTACCCCTCCTCAAGCTCCCCAGGGCGACGACCAACACTCCAAGTCTCCGAGGGACAGCAAAGGATGGGATGGCAAGCTACGCGTTGAAAGGCGTCCGGTTATGACAAATCCAGAAGCTATTTCCGACCCAGAGTATTCTGACGAAGAGAACATCCTACCGGGGGAGCAGATCGGCCCAGATGAGGGTATGTGAGATGAGACCACAAACGCCCCTCTGGTCGCCATGCTAGCAAACATACTGACCGGGTATTTACAGATCTCCTTCAAGACGAGCCATCCGATGTCGAGGAAATCGACTGCATACATTCACGAGTCGCCTCAGTCCCCTCTCTCAACCTCGATAGGTTCACGAAGCTTGTTCGCCTTTGCCTGCGACAAAATGCTATCACTGAAATCGAAGGGCTCTCGAGTCTTGCGGAAACCCTGAGAGACCTGGACTTCTACGATAATTTAATATCACACATCAAGGGTCTGGAAGACTTAACCAACCTCACCAGCTTGGACTTGAGCTTCAACAAGATCAAGCACATCAAACGTGTGAACCACTTGACGAAATTGACGGATTTATACTTCGTGCAGAACAAAATCAGTACGATCGAGGGCCTTGACGGACTGACACAACTACGAAATCTCGAGCTTGCTGCGAACAGAATACGAGAAATCCAGAACCTCGATACACTCACTGGTCTGGAGGAGTTGTGGCTTGGGAAGAACAAGATTACAGAGATCAAGGGCTTGTCGTCACTGTCGTCATTGAAGATTCTCAGCATCCAGTCAAACAGAATCCGCGAGATATCGGGCCTCGAAGATCTACAAACCCTGGAAGAGCTATACATCTCCAACAATGCTCTGAGCTCCCTCTCCGGCCTGGAGAAAAATCTTAAACTAAGAGTGCTCGACATCAGCAACAACACTGTTTCCAGCCTGGCAGGTCTGGGACATTTGGAGCAGCTCGAGGAACTCTGGGCAAGCTACAATAAGATTGATAGCTTTGCGGACGTGGAGAAGGAGCTGGCTGATAAGAAACAGCTGACCACAGTATACTTTGAGGGCAACCCCGTGCAGCTGAGGCAACCCGCGTTGTACAGGAACAAAGTTAGACTGGCTTTACCACAGATACAACAGATTGACGCTAGTAAGTGTTTCAATACCAAACAGCACAGCACGGCAGCACCATGGCTAACATTTACGTAGCATTTGTGAGGGTAACATAGGATCTTGCATACCATGTGCTAGTACCACAACATCAAGCACAGACATGCTGCATTTCACAGAATGGCTTCGTCCCAAGCTGAAGATGATGAAGGACGTATTTGTGGCTTTTGCAAGTTGAGCCGCAGCAGAGCCTGAATTACGGGGAATGGGACTTCAAGAAGTGTATGATTTAAAGACCAGAACATGTCACTATGTATTGGTAAAGGAGACTTCAAACACTGAAGTGTCAGCTCCTCATGACGATAATGCGATCGTTTCATACGGTGCGTTCTGATACATTCAAGGCGAGGGTATCAACAGTCACAGAGCACCCAACAGAAGACTGTGGGCATCAGGATGGACCATAGCTGCCAAAGAGATAACTTGATAATATGTATTGTTGATAAATCCTGTCTACATTCCCATCTACGCAAAAATATGAAGGGTGCCGAGGTACTAAAAATTGCCATGTCAGCTACTTTTCTTGTAAGGTGGATATATGCACATACATCAGTTGGGTTGTTAAACCTGAGGTTCTTGTTTAAGGCGGAGATCTCGTCAATCTCGGACTGCTCGAGGTTGAAGTCGGTAACATTTAAGTTCTGCTCCAGTCTGCTCTGGGTGTTGCTCTTGGGGATAATGGCCAATCCTCTCTGTGTGACCCATCTCAGGATAGTCTGAGCAGGTGTCTTCTCGTGCTTCTTCGCAATGGTGGTGATGGTAGGGTGCTCGAACAGAAGAGGGGTATCGGCGGCCTTTTGCCAGCCGAGCTCGAGGAAGGAAGATGGGCCAAAGGTGGAGTAGGCGGTGACGGCAAGGCCCTGCTCCTTAGCCAGCTTGAGGAGGGTCTCCTGGACAAGGTATGGGTGGTGCTCGATCTGGAGGACAGCCGGGCGGATCTTGGCGTATCTGAGAAGGTCGAGGATAAGAGCGCCCTGGAAGTTGGAAATTCCGATGCTCTTTGCGAGCTTCAGATCAACTAACGACTCCATCGCGGTCCAGGTCTCTTGGATGGACGCGTTGCTGAGTTGGTAATCCTCCTTTCCGTCGAAAGCCCATCCTGGGGGGTAGCGGACCTTGGGGTCAACGTATTTGAGGGCGATTGGGAAGTGGATGTAGAAGAGATCGAAGTACTCAATACCCCAGTCAGCGAGCTGCTTGCGGGCAATTGGCTCGACCTGCTCCTTGTCGTGGAAGCTGTTCCACAGCTTGGAGACGATGAAAAGATCCTCGCGCTTCACCAGACCCTCCTTGATGGCACGGGCAACACCCTGGCCGGCCTCAACCTCGTTTCCGTAATCTATAAGTCGGCTTAGCATGTCTTGTCGCAAACCAAAATGGCGGAATGGGGGAGCGTACCACAAGCTCCATCGAACAGACGGTAACCAGTCTTGATGGCATTGTAGACGGTGTCGGCGCAAGTGTCGTTGCCAACCTTCCACAGGCCGAAGCCTACTTGTGGCATCTCAAAGCCATTGTTGAGCTTGATGTTTGGGACAGGCATCTTTGCGAAACTGAGTTATAGAGTTGTTTTGGAAGGGTATAAAAATAATAACAAAAGGCGCTCTACTCAGGATCAAGGCTGCTCAGAATGTCAGTTTCGTGGGAGGGGAGGGGTGCAGGTGGTATATATAAGTGGTATACTCACAGCACTATGGGGCAAGCAGGCTATTTCAACGGCTGTTTTATCAGGAAGGGCAAAATGGGGACCAGGGCGTCGTCTCCAAGCTTATATCCCAATCAATAATGAACACAAGACCACAAGCGCAATAAAATCCGAGGGTTTTTTGGGGTAGGCAGCATCCAGTGTACAGGTGGGTTTAGTCACTGGCAAAATGACGGAAGGAGGGGTTGAGGATTTGAGGATGCTATAGGTGGGGTCAAAGGGTGGAGGGGAAGGGTGGAGGTGGGATTTCTATTTCGACCTGTAGTAAGGCCAGGACAGAGAATAGGGCTCCTGATTCCATAGATGATGCGCTCAATGCCGGCCAAAATCTCCAAAAATTTCGCCGGACTGTGGGCAGAGGGTGGCGGGGTTTGTCCATACTATCCCATTACTATCCCATACTATCGAGGACTTGCTTCTTCCGCTCTACCGCTCTACCGCTCTACCACAATCACAGTAAAAGATGATCGTTCAGGTGGGGCGGAGGGGTGGTGGGGGTAAAAGAGAAATCAGAACAGGCTAATGTCACCCCAAAGTCACTCTGATTCGGACTCGAGTGTTTAGATAGTACGTCAAGGCGCCAAAACCACACTCCAGACCGCCCACAGAGCACCATATGCTACTTCAGAGTACTCCAGAGGCTTGATAACTGTACCTCGATTGTGTTTATCCATGGCCAAGGAGCCAAAGAGCCAACTGGAGCCCCAACGAGTCTAAGCATCGACGACCTATTTACCCGGCGGCTATTTACCCTCAACCCTCAATTATGGGCATCATGGGTCTCGTTCCACAGAACAGTGGGACGAGGTGGTGTGTGTTGATACTGAGACAAAACGACTATACTATGGTTCTGTTATTCTGTTGTTCCTAATCGGATGAATGTCGGTCTTCGAGAGGGGAATTTGATAATGTCACCCTGGCCGCTGTACCCATTGGAGCAGTGCCTTCCGCGGAAGCCGTGCAAGTGCCCGTGCAAGTGCCTGATCATCACAGCGATTCATACGCAACGATTCGCAATAATGGATCTATTCACTCCCCGCGCCATTTGTCCGCTGTCCGCTCATATTTCACCGTGGCCGAATTAGATTTAGCCATTGAGGAGGACACCGACCAAGACAAACCAACCGGGAGTTGGACAATCATACGTACGGGGCAAAAGAACAATTACCCCCGTATGATTATGGAATAGCGTCGATGATGATTCTAATTTAATTTCCTAGCGGCGATTTTACCTTCTTCAAATATCTTTACCCTTGAGACCTTTTGGCCCTCTGATCTTTTATGGTTGATATAAGATCCAGCTTATGTCACCATGTGTTTAAACCCTTAATACTCTTCTCAAATAGTTGGACCTAGATTGCTGATGACATAATCACTTACTAATCATCCGATAACGCTAAGATAACTTGTGTTTGGTGGGCGCAATGCTTCTCGGTGCGCTGGAAAATGACCGCATAGCCTTAGAGCCTTGGCGACCTTTCACATGTCGATGATGGATCGTCCCGGCACAGCGCCAACTCCGGTTACAACAGCTCTAACTACACGTCTTCGAATCCCAACAAACTATCAACGCGCACGACTATAGCCTCCTGTCGCCAGAAGCCAGCAGGAAGATAATGTGAATAAGAGAGAGGCGGCTTTGTTGTTAAGCTTCTATCTGCTGTGATAAATAAACGACCCGGGTAGAATATCATGGGTCCAATTGAAGGGCATTGCTGAGAACAACCCGGCTTGGTTTAACACTTTTGAGTGCAAACATGGCTGTACAATCTACACTGAGGAGCGTGGAGCCTCTCAAACGCCTGCACGCCTATTATACGAAGCTGTTCATCGGAAAATATAAGGCAACCTCCCGATCTACGCGCCTGCTGGCAACACTTGCGCTCCTCCTGTCAATTATTGCCAGCGGAGCCGGAGGACGGCGATGGTGGAAGAAGAAGGCCTCTGAGAAGGAGGAAGGCCGACGCTTGCTACGGAGGAATTCAGGGCTCAAGAACAAAGATGGGTCCAGGACACTTGTCGTACCCTACGGGGACGCGACATCGAAGGTTACAATTCACCCGACAAAGCCTACGACCTTCGACGCTCATCGCCGGCTATTCCTTAATCCACCGCGCGCCTCTGGAATGGTAGATGGCCAGCCTACACCACATTTGCAGGCAAAGCCCGGTCTTAATCTGGCATTTCTTCACCAGTTCCTGAGCCTTTTGAGCATTATGATACCCAGGTGGCGTAGTAAGGAGACGGGCCTCTTGCTAAGCCACGGCGTTTTCCTACTTCTTCGAACGTACCTGTCTCTGGTAATCGCAAGACTTGATGGAGAAATTGTTCGAGATCTTGTTGCGGGCCACGGAAAGTCTTTTACCTTGGGCATTATCAAGGTATGTTTGACGCGCATGCGCCTACCTCCCACAAATGCTTGCAAAATAACTAACGGGTCTTAGTGGTGTGGCATTGGAGCGGTTGCCTCTTATACAAATGCCATGATTAAATTCATGCAATCCAAGGTTTCCATAGCGTTCCGAACACGACTTACAAGATACATCCACGATCTATATTTGAACGACAACCTGAACTACTATAAACTCTCCAACTTGGACGGCGGCGTGGGCCAGAGCGCTGATCAATTCATTACCCAAGATCTGACACTATTCTGCACGTCTGCTGCTAAGCTATACTCCTCGTTAGGGAAGCCTTTCGTTGATCTATGTGTGTTCAATTACCAACTGTATTGTTCACTTGGACCTCTAGCCTTGAGTGGCCTTCTCAGCAATTACATATTGACTGCCACAATTCTACGAAAGCTATCACCAAATTTTGGAAAATTGAAGGCCATAGAAGGCCGCAAGGAGGGCGACTTCAGAGGGCTCCACGCCCGACTTATTGCCAATGCCGAAGAAGTTGCCTTTTACGGAGGAGCTGACATGGAGAAGGCATTCTTAAACAAGGAGTTTGTGTCGCTGAAGAAGTGGATGGAACTCATTTTCACCCTGAAAATCAGGTACAACATTTTGGAAGACTTTGTCTTGAAATATAGTTGGAGCGCTTACGGCTATCTTCTCACGGCCCTCCCTATCTTCCTCCCATCGTGGGGTGGAATTGGAGGAGCTGCAGAGCTTATCGAATCTACGGTCAAGGGAGGCAGAGAACAGGGGCGAATGAAGGATTTTATCACCAACAAACGCCTGATGCTCTCGCTTGCCGATGCGGGCGGACGGATGATGTATTCCATTAAGGATCTATCTGAACTCGCAGGGTATACCTCTCGAGTATACACCTTGATATCAACCCTACACCGAGTCGAGGCGAATGCATATTATCCACAACGTGGGACTAGCGCGGAGTTATACTCCCTTTCGGATGTTCAGGGTACTACCCAGAAGGGCTATGATGGAGTACGACTGGAAAATGTCCCAGTAGTAGCTCCATCGCTGTTCCCCAATGGAGGCGATGAGCTGGTCGACTCCCTGTCGATCATCGTGCACTCTGGGGAGCACCTCCTAATCTCCGGTGCAAATGGCGTTGGAAAGAGTTCCATCTCGAGGATCGTAGCTGGGCTATGGCCTGTATACAGAGGCCTTGTGAGCAAGCCTCGCAGTGTTGGCACTGATGGGATCATGTTCTTGCCACAGCGCCCTTATCTAAGCGTTGGGACCCTTAGGGACCAAGTGATATACCCTGATGGGGAGTTCGAAATGAGGGACCGGGGTCGCAGGGATAGTGAGCTCCAGCGTATTCTGGAAGAGGCACATTTGGGATATCTCCCAGAGCGCGAAGGTGGCTGGGATACTCGCAAGGAGTGGAAAGATGTGCTTAGCGGTGGGGAGAAGCAACGGATGGCGATTGCACGATTGTTGTATCACGAGCCCCGATACGCCTTTATTGACGAAGGCACCAGCGCTGTCTCGAACGATGTTGAAGGCGTCCTCTACGAGACAGCCAAGGATAAAGGAATCAGTGAGTCTCACCGCATGTTTACTATCCTCATTTTACTAACTCGAATAGCTTTGATTACAATCTCGACGAGGGCATCTCTAAAGAAATACCACACGTTCAACCTCACCCTCGGCCTCGGTGAGAATGGGGACGAATGGGAATATGAGCGCATCGGAACAGAAAAGGAGAAGATGAACGTCGAGAGGGAGCTCCAAGAGCTTAGAGAACACATTGGCAAGGTCCAAGAATGGAAGGACAGGCACGCGGAGATTGAGAAGGAGCTGGCAAAGGTATGGGTTGACGGCGGAGATGTCTTGGAGGCCGCAGAGGTGGAAGTGGGGACTGAAGAGGGTGGTCAATAATATGTAGTACGATATATAAGAGCACATTAAAATCATTGTATTGACATGAGACGCGTTTGATAAGCAAAGGCTATAATATCTATTCCTGAAACCCTCCGATGCATTTGTCGCAAACCCAACCATATCGACTGACCAGTCCATGTCCCCCCTAAACGCCATCCAATTCGTAATATTACCACACCACCACGTGCAGTAAAGGGTATCATATCAGGAAGTAGTAATCGTCTACTGCTCAAGATGAGACCATTCGGGTATCGCCTTGATCTGCTGCCACATAAACTTCTCCAGTTTGTTGGCCGACTTCGCATACGGCGTCGTCTCGTTATTGTACTTCCGGCAGTTATCAAACACCAACTTTGCATCCTTGATGAAATCTTCCGGGGTAGCATAGTTGTCTGCTTCCAACTTCGTTTCCATAGTGGAGAGGTCCATGGGCTCCTTGATGACTTCGTAGTAATCCGCCACATCCTCTCGGCTGACAGGGTGCAAGAACGGCCATGCAGACGCGTGGTTTTGCATGTCGTTAAGCAGATGCAGTAATTGGCTATAGTTGGGGCCGTGGCGCGGTTGACGGGCAAGTTCATCCATATCAGCTGACCAGCCAGACGCCCGGATGGCTTCGATTTGCATTGGATCGATCTTGCATGGTCCATTCTTCCATTGTTTGGGCGGCGGATGGACCTTGTGGGATTTGCTGAATGCGCGGATCTTGGCGTGCACTGCTTCCTTCTGCTTCAACAGCATGCGACCCATCTCCAAGTATCGGATTTTTGGCAGCATTGTGCACTGCATGATCGTTCCTCCTTCATAATCTTTGATGTATCCCATCCACCGAGGCTTCTCGAGAGTGATTTCCTTGGTGAAGCCTTGCTTTTTGAAGTAGCCAATAGCGTAGTTGTCAGCATACGTCAGAAAATGCATAACGTCCGAGGTAGCCTTGACATAGTCTTTTAGATGTGACATGAGATGTGCGCCGTAGCCCTTAACTTGCTGGTCTGATGAAATCGCGCAGAAGACGATTTCAGCAAATTGTCTTCCCTTGAACGGTCGGTATGTGATCCCCCCAACAACTTCCAATGGTTTCTTCACTATCGCGATCGACAAGTGCGTTCGATCGTACACCAGCCGTGCGATATAGTCTTTGGGCATCTTGGGGAGTTGCTTTTGGAAGATACATTTGAGGCCGGTGAGGATTATCAGGCTTTCGCGCTGATTGTCGTTATTGACGACTCGGAATTCAATTTCGCCATTTCGCTCTTCGATCACCGCAGGCTTCAGGATGTTAGCTTCGGGGTCCAGCGCATATACGGCACGGTGGCAAGCATGTTCCACTCGGTCGTCCATTGTTATCAAGGCTGAAGGGGAAAGGGGGAAGGGAAGCTCACCTTTTCGGGAAAGGGCACTGGATGCGCTGGCAGTGCCTGTATCTTCTTTGGCTCTGGAGAATCACTGTGCGAGCTCTTCACTCTCTTGTTCGCCGACGGGGTTGTGGGGTCGTCAACGGCTTTCCGCTTGGAATCTGAAGTACACATCGTTAACTTGTGGGTGCTTGATAGGATTAGAGAATACTGACTGTCATCTTTCATGGGCCCCATTGCGAAAGTGCGGCTATGTTGCTACACATGCCACAAAGGAACTGTAACTTGTTGTCTTTGATATATTGCCGTCGTCGCGACTGTTATCGCTGGTCGGTCCTGGTCGTGGCGAGGCCGATGCGGTTCTGCCGCTAAACTAAAAATAGACAAGCGTGAGTAGGTACATAGTGATTGTACCATACCCACTGTAAAGTAGTACATGTGTCTTCGGAGCTTCACATCAACGTCGCATACCCTTCATCAGCCAGGCTTTCGAATGCACCTGTCGATTTAATTCCACAGCCCTTCTTTGGACTGATCCTACGAAGGCCAACCTCAAATTCAACCCAACAAGCTTCAATCCCTTATCGGCAAACCTCATATGCCTCAATCATCGCTTCGTGAGGTCTGGGAAGGTGCTGTAGGCAATCAGTTTGCCCCGTCAATCAGCAAGGACAGCCAGTTCTCACTCGGTTTCTCGTTGCTTGCTTTGGGCATATTACTGAGTGGATACTTTGGTTTGAGTAGGGATTTCCAATACACCCAGAATTCACTCATTTACTCATCCATTCTTAGATCGCTCAGTCACAAACCTCCCACTTGTCGGCGTCCCGGCCGCCCTCGCAATCGGCTTCGGTGCAGTGTATATGATCTGTGCAGTTGGCGTCTACGTTTAGATTCGCTTGCTGTTGCCATTGGGTGGGAAGAGCGTGAATAAGGAAGGCCAGAGCCGACTGCGATTCATCGTGCTCAAGAATTTATCAATTGGCTTGCGAAGTGAACGCGCAAGAGACAAAGTCATCGAAGATACCCCCGCCGATCCCTCGTCTGTGTATAATAGCATGCCCTCCACGACTTAAGGGCATTTGAAGAGAATATCTGTGGGCATTGTATGATTAGCGAATCAAGATACCTCTTTTGACTCCTTCGCGGCTTTCCGTGGTATGAGAATTCACCATGTCGGCCATAATAGAGACCGAGGACCCTGTCCCAATATTCAACGCAGTATCTACATCTGTTAGACAACTCTGCCAACTTCTTAATTGTATTCGCTTTGCGCCAAAGGTGCAAATTCATATCTCCCCTGAAGGGATTCAATTTGCCGTGGAGGAGGGCCGCGTCATGCAAGGTATGCACAGCACTGGAGTATGCTCAGTTGGTCTATACTTATGATTTCAGCAACCGCATTTCTTGATAAAGCTCTCTTTACATCCTTTACATATAACCCCCCTACATCCGACGACAACGATACGGCCGAACCCCCATCGTTCCAAGTATCTTTGACAGCACTGCTCGAGACTCTTCAAATTTTCGGTGCCTCCGAGGCTTCATCTCGTTTCTCCAAGCCGGAGTCTGACGAGTATGCCACCAGTATCCGCCCACACAGAATCACCGCCTTCAGCAACCAGACTCTTGGTATGACTGGAGTCTGTCGCTTTTCTTACCTTGGCGTTGGCGAACCATTCCGTGTCATACTTGAGGAATCCGGCGTGACTACTACGTGCAATCTGAACTCCTACGAGCCAGAGAATGCAGATGAAATCCCATTTAACAAGCAAGAGTTAGAAGTAAAGATCATCATGCAAGCTCAATTTCTCTACGACGCGTTTCTAGAGATTGCCTCAATGACAGCTACGTCTGCAACCTCCTCCAACCGACTAAAGGTTGTCGCTTCGCCGAACTCGCCGTTCTTTTCATTATCAGCCACTGGCTCGTTGGGCAGCACGACTGTAGAGTTCAGCAAGAGCAGGGACTTGCTCGAGACATTCTCGGTCAGCCGGAATTGGACGCAGTATTACAAGTTCGAGATGGTCAAAGCAGCCGTGGAGGCCATGAAGCTAGCAAGCAAGGTCAGCTTCCGAGGTGACAGCCAGGGAGTCCTATCGTTGCAGTTTATGATTGAGGTGGAAGGCGGCATAAGCTTTATTGATTTCAGATTTGTGCCCTTTATCAGTGGGGATGAGGATGATACCGAAAGCGAGGAGGATAATTATGATGACAATGGTGAGGAAGTATAGGGTGTAGCCGTCCCACGGTTATGCGGCCATACGATATCTCGTGTGCTTTGGGCAACGGGATAAGGCTGGTCAAAGGAACAACGATGTAGCTCCAGTTACCTTAAATTACCTTGAATAATGCTGAATTACCATACCAGCATGTATCTGGCGTTTCTCTGGCACCTGTCGTTTATCATACATAAAAAAAACTTTCCCAGTCCATGTCTTTGCATTTATTTGTGTTATTTTTATTATCTCGGTAAATAAAATATTGAGGGATAAATATTAAATTATGGGTGCCTAAATAACAAATGCCCTGATATAGATATGCGAGCCGATTAAAATGTCGAGCATCTAAAGATTCAGCCCAGAAAATGGTAGCCATTTATGGTAATATACCACCCGACTAATAGCAATGGTACTATACGCCCGCGACAGACCGACGTGGACGCTCGCCGCCACAGCATGTGAGAAGGACGACACGACGCTCGTGGACCAGGCCTTCTCAAAGGCCTCTCAGTTTGACGATATCAGCAAAGTCGAGCTGCTTCATGAGTTTTGCGCACTCGCCGTCGAAAAGAATGCGACGAATGCTCTGACGCATCTTATCAAACAAGGTGCAAATGTTAAGGCGTTAAAGTCAAGAGAAGTCGCATGGCGTAGCCCAAGGACAAAACCAATCCTCGAGATCCTGTTCGCACACGGCTGGGACATTAATGCGCGCAATGATTTGGGACATGGCTCCTCGGATCCCGAACCCTTTATGTGGAGTGTTGTCAAGGATATCGACCTGGTTACCTGGTGTCTAGAGCATGGCGCGAGCGTGTTTCCAAGAGATCAGGAGCTACTACGGGACGATATAATCACTATGTCCCATCGAAAATGCCAACAGGTACTCGAAAAGGCTGCACAGTCAGCCACTGTAGCGACGTTTGAGCTCCTGCGCTCCAAAGGGGCTCCCTTGGGTTGGCGTCCGCTGCATTTCGCCATCGAAACTACTACTCATTATCAGGCCGACCGCGGAGAAGAAGCCAACCGCGGCGAAGAAGAAGATAAAAAGGCAAAAGAAAGCGCACGGAACTATGAGGAGCGTATGGCTATGGTGCGCCACCTTGTTGACGTGGTCGGAATCGACGTGAATGCTCCTGATCAACCACCGGGAAGAGAGCTGGGTGGTTTTTGGGGAACACCGATCTGTTATATTGCTAAATCCTATGGGTTGGACACAGATACGCGCGAGCTGGCCTGGTTTCTGCTAGATCGAGGCGCGGATCCAACCCCCGCTCTTGACATTGCGAAATCCACTGAGCACGTCAAATTCATAGCTGACGTCGAGGCATGGAGGGCAAAGCAGCCCGATCGCCGCATGTGTTGTGCTCTACAATAGGCAAAGTGGGTTGAATACCTGTGGCTGTCTTGTTCCCAATTACTGAACAGGTCGTTTGTTGTATAAAGTAACGCTCCTGTGCAAACCTCACGTATAAACCCGGGAAGTCAGTGGTAAAATCTATTATTTAAATATCATTGCGCTGTAGCTAAACTTTGTAGCCCTCAATAACCATCTATTCTGGCGGACGCCTAACCCATAACCCATTTATATAATGCGCTGCTCAACATTATTGACCAGCAAACTGTTGCAACGAAAAATGAAATGCCATAGTGCAAGTGCACGTAAAACGCTAGTTCTGAGCATTTCCATGCAATCAAAGCAACGCCCAACTCCATATTTAAACCGCCGGTGCAAACCCACAATATGACGCCAATCACTGAACTCTCTGACAACCTCAACGCTGAAATGAATTTGGTGGTCGCGACGAACCCTGGCCAAAGACTCGATCACCTGGAGCCCGGTTTGTCGTGGAATGTGTGGGACGTGAACCAGTCAGACTCATACGTGGAAGAGAACGCATCGAGTTTAGGACCTGCGCAGACCCATTTCCAACAGGCGATGTAGCACTTGGGCTACTGGTTCTGTCCGCGCTGGCCGCTGATGTAGAGGCCTCTTGGCGAGGGGTGGAAGATACAGAGCCGTTTCGAAGCCCATTGCCTTGCAGTATAGCATTGATGATGCTCGGGGGCAATCTTGTATATACCGACGCCTGGCTGGGTGCCACGTTGCTCAAGGGAAGGCTTTGGCCAGGCAATACGGATACCCCCCCCGCTTCCGCTGCCTCCTTCAGCCACTGCTCGTATTCCTCGTCGCTGAATCCTGCTCGTAGACGCCGATTAAGCTCCACGCCTACGCTTTCAACCTCAGCATCGCTCTCCTCACCATCCTCGTCCATCTGGTCCGGGTCATCTGAGCCTTCGTTCTCCTCGGCCTCGTCAAACTCGTAGAATACGGCTTCTCGCTCCGGCAGTGACGACATCTCAGGGCGAGTATCGGTTGGGTCAACCCAATCTTGAATGCAATCGCCGGTTGTGTCCCTAATCTTGATATTCTGCTCCTTCTCGAACCGCTCCTTTGCCCATCTCGTCCCTTCCCAGTGTGTTAACCCAGCAATCTCCGATTCCGTCAGTTTGAGAGTATCGAAAGCACGGAAGAGCCGCCTGTGCCATGTGAAGCGGGAAAGGCGCATTCGATGGGGTGGATATGAGTAGTCGAGGCCGGGATACTGGGCCTCTCGGGTGTCAAGGGAGCCATAGAAGCAAGCCGTTTCTTGTCGTACCTCGGTGAGGAGGTGTCGTTCCAGAAATTTGGCCCAATTCTGAGGATCTGTCGGCTTTGGGTGAGGGAACATGTGCTCGTAAACGAGTTCGTCGATAGCTCGTCGCTTCATCTTGCCTGGTACGTGCGATATCGATAGTGATGGTGAGTGATAACTGATAGGCTGTAACAACTGGTGAATCCCGTCTGATAACCGTATCGCGATGTCGATGAGCGTTCACTTTGTAAAGGGTCGTCGGTTGTGGCACGACACCTTGCCGGTGCAGTCCTTCCAGTGCAGTCCTCAAACTTGGGGGAATATCGCAGCCCAACCGACTAGCTGATTATTACATGCAAGCACAGGTAGTAATTTTGATCCGCATGGACCAGTTTGCGAACGCAGATTTGCAGGATCCCCGTTGGAATGCTCTTTCAGCGCCAAGTACAGGAGATGCCACCAACGATAGGAACCGGATCCGGATTAGATGGTCTCTTAAGGCCCGAGATTGTTTGGGCCAAGTGTGTTTCCGAATGTCCTGTGTTGTGCAAAACTGGAAATGAGTGTATCGGACTGGGAGGTTGCAGTAGAAGAGGAATAAGTTCGAGGGCGTTTCAGGGTTTTTGTGGCTGTGAGGTCAAAGGACGGTGAGTGAACCGCAAGTCTTTCGCGCCGAGAGGGTGTTTGGCTGTTTGGCTACTCCGGTTGCTCCACGTAAAAGGATGGAGTGGCCGAGTACATTCGAGTACCTTGTGGTATGCGGTTATACAGCGGTGTACTTGTACATAAATGGGTCATAAGTGGTGTAGTATATATGTACAGTTGCGTAAGAGCCTTAGTGGAGTATTAGGCAAGAGTGACCTACAGCAACCAAGGCCCGAAATTTATAATCTCCGCTGTTACTATTGGCCGGCCCATACAGCATCGGGCGACATTTTTTCCCAATAGAGAAGCTGCCTGGGAGTCGAAAGCATGTGTGAAATGAGAAAAAAGAAGTTACGTTGCTATAATCGAAAACCAGAGCACCGTGGTGGCCCAGACAACATATACCGAGTCATATGGGAGTTAGATGGAGCTTGTGGTTCTGATAATAATCATGGAGTCTCACTGCTGAGCATAATTTATCACTACGAAAGCCAAGAAGACCAACAAGACGTCCGTGAATATATGTGCGACTAACGACTAACGACTAACGACAAAGACTACAGCTACTTGGAAGTGTTCTTCTCCACTACCCCTCTTGCAAACTCACCGAAGTTAATCCCTTTCTCGGTGTCCACCAACTCGTCGAGGCTGGGCTGCGTAAAGACAGCAAGTGTGTTCCGAGCTATGTCACCATCTCCTACTTTCGGCGCGACACCCTTCACAAAATGAGGCACAGCCCTAAACTTCCCCTTCGTGATCTTTTCCAGCGCCTCGCCAGTCTGGAAAGCAATGCAGTCCCGGGGGATCTTAACTTGCACCGTCTCACCATTTCGAGACTGGATATATAGTCCCGCTTGTGGGTCTGGTGAACTTGGCAGCTCCGGCAGTGCTGGGAGATGAGTATCAGTTGCGTTATGACCTTGAATCAACGCCCTCGTGGCTGTTTCGTCCACGAACATAGCGCTGGTAAGGCCGGTAAGACATCCATGGTCAACATGTGTAGCACACCAGTCATCGTCAGGAACAGCACCCTGGGCCCCGTCAGAAGCGATGGGAGGAGATGGGTAATAGTGCAACAGTCGGGCCTTCGTCGTAGTTGAGGTTCGAACGACGTGCTCCAAATACCCCTTCGTATAACCGTCTATTTTCTGCTCCGCATAC
The DNA here is from genome assembly GCA_000750935.1 of Pseudogymnoascus sp. VKM F-4519 (FW-2642). Classification (NCBI taxonomy): domain Eukaryota; kingdom Fungi; phylum Ascomycota; class Leotiomycetes; order Thelebolales; family Thelebolaceae; genus Pseudogymnoascus; species Pseudogymnoascus sp. VKM F-4519 (FW-2642). The sequence continues at coordinate 46,993 of JPKD01000198.1, forward strand.
TGGTCACATGCACGTGCGACCAGAACTGCGGTATCGATTATCAGTCGACAAAGCTCTTCAAATGTCGGGCGAAATCCAGGGAGAACACCCTCAGATGGCCAGACATTTGGGCTCAGGTATTCGGGGAAATTCTCCAAGGAGAATTCGGCAGTGCTCTCCGCACATTCCAGCTCTGGGTTCACATAAAAAGCGCAGTTGGCATAATATGACCCCTTCAACGTGTCGACCTGGCCGTTTTTTAACGTCTCCTTGCCCAAAGACCACCCGGTAAGGTACTTGGCAGTTGCATCTTCTAGCTGCTCTATGCACGAGTTAGTTCTTCTGTAGGCAGCAATATGAAACTTGCACTCTACCTAGAATTTGGGGAGGGAGGTTGCCCAGATAAGTCGAATAGGACAATAGTCGTTGACGTAGTTCAACAAAAGCAGGGTCTACATCTTTGACAAGAATTATTCCGAGTGACTCTGGACCAAAGGCAGCTTCTAATGTAGAGAAAGGCACAGTTCCTAAATCCCAATAACGTGTCAGCCTTCATCCCTTTATCTACAGCAGGTGGAGGCATTTCCCATGACCACATGACCATACACGTACCATTTTTGAGGGCCTCAAGGCTAACAGTCACCGCAGCATGCGCCATTGCTTGAAAATAGAAATAATATAGTCCTTAAATCAAATATTATAATACGCAAAAGTGCAATATATTGGGAAGCCAAGTTTTATAGTCCTCTCTCAAATCGCGGAATTCACCGCATTCCAGTCCAAGAGGGGCAGGTAGCTGTTGGAGGAGGGTTAGCGGCGCTAGTCTTGACCCCGCATTCGTTCTTCATACTACAACTAAAGCTGTTCTAGACTGCGGTCACTCAGTGACCAACCCCACACCAGGAACAACATCAACATGGTAAAAGCCTTATCATTCAAGGGTGACCCAAAGACCAAGAAGCGCAAACGCGTCGATACAGCCGCCAAATTCGGCGAGCCATCCACGGAGCTCACAACCGATGCGGCAGGTCCTGTGGAGGAGCAGGCATCAGATGATAGCTGGGTTAGCGCCGAAGCTACCACAGACATTGAAGGGCCGATTGTCTTTGTCTTGCCCTCAGAACCTCCTACATGCATAGCATGCGATACCAATGGCCAGGTGTTTGCTAGTCCGCTGGAGAATATTATAGATGGTGATCCAAGCACCGCCGAACCGCATGACGTGAGGCAAGTATGGGTTGCCAACCGCGTCGCTGGCACGGAGAACTTCAGCTTCAAGGGGCATCATGGAAGGTACGTCTTGCCTGTTAATACTAGTAAATAGCTTCATGTTACTGACTGCTATAAACACAGATATCTCAGCTGCGACAAGCTTGGCATACTCACCGCCCAAACCGAAGCTGTCTCGCCCCTTGAATCCTTTCTCGCATTTCCTACCGCTTCAACACCCGAGACATTCCAAATCCAGAACTTACGTGACCTATATATCACAATAGCTGCTCCAGCCAAGAACTCAGCAGTCCCCCAGCTGCGCGGTGATGCGGCCGATGTGAGCTTCAACACCACCCTGAGGATACGCATGCAGGCCCGTTTCAAGCCAAAGTTGAAGAGGGGCAAGGAAGACAAGGCCAGGGAGAAGATCAGCCGAAAGGAACTGGAGGAAGCCGTGGGGAGGAAGCTTGAGGATGATGAGGTTCGAAAGCTCAAGAGGGCGAGGAGAGAAGGCAATTACCACGAGGCATTGCTTGACGTGAAGGTGAAAAGCAAGCACGATAAGTACAGCTGAGTACCCTATAAAGCTTGCATTGCTACAGCATTGACCATTGGCCAAGCTCCAAAGGTGTTCGCAAAGTTACTTCAAGCTTGCTTATTACAAGATGATGCACTGCCACTGCGAAACATATCACGGGGATGCGGCTGGCAAGTATTGCGGGGTGACCCTTCTGCACGGATTTCCAAAATGGTACCTGCAAAAAGTCTGGCCCTTTAATGGTCATAAAAGAGATATTTATAGATTGAGTAGATACAACGAGCCTCCTGGCTATAGATTTCCATGGAGTGGGCAGTTGCACTCGTACCCGTCTGGTATGTGGTAGCTTAGTGTGGCACCAGGCCACAAATTTCCGCTCAATGTCAGTTGGATTTCTACAAACATCTAGGAGCGAAATATTTTTGAAGGGAGATTCCTTATGTACAAGTTATCTACAGTATATAAAGGTATATAGCATGAAATCCGCACCGCAATATGTAGTAAATATCAACCTGACCACCAACGCCGCCATGCACTTCATATCTAATCAACTCCAACCCACTCGAACCCACGCCTCACAGAATCCGTCATAATGGTACATTCATGAGCTCGAGTGGGGATAATCAGTGACTGGTCTCTCCCCACTTCCACAAAGTGCTCCTTTCCGCCAAATAAGTATTTCACCACTAGCACCTTACTCGACAGTGGTGCAGGGTCCCAAAATCCCGTAAGCTTATTCCTGTCTACGCTCCGCGGGATGTTGAGCTGATCAGCGTCCACGAGCGATGCGAGGGCGGTTGTTACATCCACCAGGATGCCATCTGTGCCTTTAGTGCCATACGATGCACTTAATATTACCAACCCGCCGGAGCGCCGTGCTTGTGCCTGACGATGCTCGACGGACGGTTTTAAGAGCGACATAACCTGTTCTGCCTCCTCGCGCTTTTTGGCAATGTTCAGCTTCAGCTTTGCGCGCTGTGATTTCAAAAGCCGCCGGCGCTTGCGTCGTATGCGAGGGCGAATGACCGCGAATTCCAAAGTTGTGTAGAGCGCCCAAGGTATGCCTACAGCAAGTAGAATGGCACTCGTGGTAATCTCTTCGAGGGGAATCAGAGCCACTGGGAAGCTGATGTTTTGCTTTAAGCGACTCCATGAGAAACTGCAATAGAGTCCTAAGTTTTGAGCCACGCCGACACTTAGGCCAACAGATGTGAATGTTCCGATGCGCCTCTTGCCACTTATTGATGCAGAGAGGATTGCTGGCAATCCAACCTTGGCCTCAACTTCGAGGAGAATACCACGCGATTTGCCAACATGAAGCTCTGCGGTTTGAGGTATGACCTCACCGCTGTTACTTATACGAGAGCGCACAGGCGGTTCATCGTATCGTGAGAAGACATCACAAAAATAAGACACACTGAGATGGACGCTTTCGGTGTGTGCTTGGACATAGACATTAGTGCCGGACGAGGCTGTTCCAGACCCATCATTAACGCCTGTAGCTTCTCCGTTAAAATTCCAATCGGCACCGAGCTTCATCAAAGGAGAGCCACGGCCTTGAGTGACCCAGCGAACAGCATATGGCAAGTTTAGAGGTGCAGCACCTGCAAGTGACCGGGAAATTGATGCGGGCCACTCTTTCTCGCCTGATGCCCAAACAAAATAACCACGAGGGTTTCCCCGTAGTCCTAGAGCCCGTTGTATGACGACGAATATCTCCGGAGGCCTAAGAACAAGAGAATCTTTTACTGTGGTGGTGACGGAGATAGTGAAAGGGGTCGTATCTGGTATGATATACACTGGCCTTTCTAAGACAAGTGTTGTGGAAGCTGGGTGAGGAAGCATGCTGGTTTCCAGACGAAACGCCGTCCCTTGAAGCAGGGACGCGATGGAGTTGCCGTTACCACTGCCTAGAAGCTCTGGGAAAGTATGATGCAAGGCGACGCCAAACCCGATCTGCTGGGAAGCTATAGCGTAGTGACGATTAAAGTATGGTGGGAGCGAATTATCGCGCCGAGGCAAGACTGCGACAATATCTTGGACATCTCCGGAGACACCACCTGTAATGGTCAACTTTGGAACAGAAGGGCTTAACGTATCGGCCCAGTCATTAGGCTCTGTTTCATCATCATCTCCATTTAGACGCACTGATTGGCCTTGGAATAACTGCCGTACTGGTATCTCAAAAATACGACCGAGTTTTGGCAGTGGAAGTGTAAATGAGGACTCGAAACCAATCTCATCGACTCGGAGAGGTTGGTTAGGTAGTGGAATCTCCACGTCACCACTGAGAACGACCCTGGTCTGCCTTACGAAATTGTCGGACGCATCGAGACCGATCTTGAAATTCGATTGGTGGTCAATAAGAGCTTCAATCGCGCGTCGCTCTCTCCGGTGCAAAATCCCAAGGAACCATTTTTTGAATTCTTCCGCACTCATGGCCTTCACAGACGAAAGTTGCTTCCTTGACTCGCCACCAGGCCCCATTGCCCCGCCTTCTCCGTACTCATTTTGAACCCCCTCTTCTCCTTCAATGTCATAAATGACTCTCTTCCTTGGCTCCGATAATGTCTCATATGCAAGCCTTAGACGCGCAAAGTGTCTTTCAGCGGAACCCTTGAGATAGTGCGGTTGTTTGTCAGGGTGGAATGCAAGGGACAGTCTGTGATATGCGGCCTTTACTTGCGTGGCCGTGGGAGGGGGGTCCCTTGAAAGCCCCAGAATAGTATAATGATCCGCGAACTCGTCCCTATTTGCTTGCAGAAGCTGGCGTATTTCGTCGTCTGAAATGTCCTGGAAAGAGTCCTCCTCTGGGCCGGCAATAGCAGCGGTATGGGCAGGCAGGATGTCTGGCGTAGATTCCTCAGAGTCGGACTCATCCTCGTCCTCTTCTGGGACGGCGGCGGCAGTTGGGGCAGGTGGGATGTTCGGTGTCGGTTCTGTAGAATCGGGTTCATCCTCGTCGTCATCACCGAACTGAAACTCCTGCCTTGACGACGCGAATTGCTCATTGAGACTGTATCTTGAGTTCATAGAGCGCAAATCAACCGGGATCTGCGCTCCATCATATGCTCTGCTTGGATTCGAATCGGCGGGGCGACCTCGTCTCTCGCGGGGAACCGCGGATTGCGGCTGGGCTGTAGGTCGGACCCTATCTCTGTCCCCTCGGTCCCTGCGCGGACGGTCTGCCATGGCGGGATACCGTTTGCGCCCATCGATGGCTGCAAGTTGAGTTTTGTGAATAAATCCGGAGATGCGATGCGCGTCGTCTATATCGTACCTTTTCTATATGCAGCTTGGTGCGACAGCGACCACTTGAGCAAGTCCAAGCGCAAATCTACATGGTACAGACATGCACAGTGTGGCGCTAGCGCCCGCCATACCCGCCATGAGACGACAGTTGTGAAAGCATATCCCTACCACTGGGATAAGATACAGTCACAGCAAGAATGACATGAAGACATTCGGGGCCGTTAAAAGACTCTACAACCTCTTATATTTTTCAAGAACCTGTGTAGCTTATTGTCCGGGGCAAAAAGCGCCGGTGTGAATCCTATCCGACCTTGCCACCGCGTTATATTTGAAGGACGGTGGGTGCGGCCGCATGGTCTAGATATACGGATAGGATGCCCTCAAACATGGTATATGCCACGCATGATGTCAATAGCAACAATGGCGATACATTGTCTGCCCCAAAAGCATCACAGGCATGCCTCTCTTGCAGGAGACAGAAGCGTCGATGTGATAAAAAGATACCAGCTTGCTCCCTGTGCGAACGCATGAATAGGGCATGCGACTATTCCGATGCATCACCAGCACCGACGTCCGACGATTTTAATGTCCTACAGCAACGGGTGCTTGAACTGGAAGGGCGGCTATTAGGTGCTGCTGCTGGGAATGGTTCGGGCCATGGACAGAGCTACCTGCACACACCTGCCAGTACCATATCGACGTTGAGCGCAGGCGTTCAACAGCCACCCACGCCTGCTTATACCCCTAGCCCGTCGTATCAGCCGGTGCACAATAGGTTCCCCGCTATTGCTTTCTTGGAGGCGGAGAGTTTCACCCGTGGGCGCATAGAAGCTCCCAGTGCCCAGATCGAAATACCATTAGTGAGTAACCATATACCTGTTTTACTAGACGGACAGATCTAGAAATATGATTTGTACGGCTACATCTGCTATCTAAGACGGTAGCTACGTATGAAATTACTGAAAAACACTGTTCCAATGTTAATTTAGCTGTCTAACTGCTCTATAGGAAGTCCTAGAACTCCTTGGCGATGGCTCCGCTGTCCAGACTGTTATCAGAGACTACTTTGATACAGTGCATACTTGGATGCCAATTATATCCAAAAAGCGCCTCACAAGAAATATGCTCAATCCTATGTGGGAAGCCGGACCAGATTTAGCCCTTCTTTTTCTTTGTATGAAATTGATAGCTCCACGTCCCCAGGATGACCAGGAAAATATATACAACCCTATATATGCCGCCGCCAAACGGTTCATATCTTCCTTGGAGGCCAGTGGGATAGTATCACTCATGGTGCTCCAAGCATATATTCTTATGGCACTATATGAGTTGGGGCACTCTATATACCCGGCTGCGTGGATGACCGTCGGTGCCTGTGCTAGATATGGCCAGGTTCTTGGCGTCCACGACTCTGAGCGAGCTCCCCAACTTCTACCTCTCGTGGTAAGTAGCTCCCAACGATGGTTTCGATGCCTATCTAACATGATACAGTCCTCGTGGACAGAGCTGGAAGAGAGGAGGCGCTCTTGGTGGGGCGTCATTATCCTCGACAGGTATAGAAGCAGTCACTCCGTATATTAGACTATTTCTAATGACTCACGCTAGGGTGATTTCCATTGGAAGCAAAGGGCGGGTTTTGGCTTGCGAAGATCCTCGCGATACAGCAGCACTACCGGCGACAACATCGGCTTGGGTAATACTTCCAGCTGATAAGTTTCTGCTCAATGTACTGACCTCTATCAGGATGAGGGGCAAATGGCATCTCAGAATCCGCCGAGCGTATCTTCACCTATGTCCGACCCACTCTGCCCATTTGCTCGCCTTTGCCAGGCATCCCGACTACTAGGTAAGGTACTTCGCCATCACAGCGAGCGGGATATGCAAGAGACGGAGCGCTTCCAACAGGCTTCAGATCTCTACCTAGAGCTCTCTGACCTTGCACGCATATTGGTCCACCAATCCGCCATGCCACAAGAGTACCTAGGTTTTTCCACGCCTATGTCCGTATGCTTCAGCGCACTTTGCGCCTTATGCGATCCATATGCCTGCCATATCTCAGGAGATAAGCCTACCACTCCAGAAGAAGGCAAAATGCAGACCCAAGCAGTCGATGGGCTGAAAACGGTTTCAAGTAGTATCAAGGAGTTTTCAGACCATCTGGTTTCGCAAACAACAAATCACCTCGACATCGAACGAGTGAGCCCCTTTGTCATGGAGACCTTGTACACCGCAGGTGCCAACTTTGCATGGGATGTGAGAGAAAGTGGCAATGAAAGCTCCCAGGAGACCCTGGACTCTCTCCGACAGAGCCTAGGGAGGTTTAGTGGAAAATGGAAATGCTCCCAGGCATATCTACGAATACTAGAAGCCCAAGAGTTTACTTATGCTGCTGTTGCCAGCGGATGAGTTGCAGGTCCCGTTTCAGGGATGGCATGAGGCTATGCTATTCCCATGAACTGTTGTGCATGAGCAATGGGTTACTTCATAACAATAATTAGCGCCACTTAGATGAGCTTTTGGCTAGGAAACGGGCCATATCCCCAGCAAAAAAGTGTTGTAAATAATAAACCTGACACAGACGCGCATACTTGCACCCAGGGTATCTGGATATGCTGCCTAAAACCGCACATAATGCAGAACAGTTGCAGATCCTGTTTTTAAAATAAAATACTATTAGCAAAATAACATCTATACTTATGTGATAACGTAACGCACGGTGTAGTCGGCCACACCGGGTAGTCGGTCAAAATAATGCC